>CAUYLZ010019713.1:0-57068 GCA_963573645.1 Pithecia hirsuta | reverse complement strand
CCATAAGACACTGAAATTGTCTCTTAACCTTAATTAATTTACCCATGACTCTATCTTGGTGGAGGACGTGTAGGGAGCATTGACACCTCTGGGCCAGACATGGTGGCTCACGCCTATAACCCCATCACTTGGGGAAGCTGTGGCGGGTTAATCACTTGAGCCCAGGATTTAACGACCAGCGTGGGCAACCTGGTTAAACCCTATCTTTAAAAAAAAAAAAAAAAAAACACCTGGTCAGGTGAGGTGGCACATGCCTGTAATCCCAGCACTTTGGGAGGCCAAGATGGGTAGATTAACTGAGGTCAGGAGTTTGAGACCAGCCTGTCCAACATGGTGAAACCCCTCTCTACTAAAAATATAAAAAATAACCTGGCATGGTGGCACACACCTGTAATCCCAGCTACTCAGAAATCTGAGGCAGGAGAATCACTTGAACCTGGGAGGCGAACATTGCAGTGAGCGGAGATTGCACCATTGCACTCCAGCCTGGGCAAAAAGAGTGAAACTCCATCAAAAAAAAAAAAAAATACTCTCCTCATTCTACCCCTAGCTCCTGGTAACCATCATTCTATTTTCTATCTCCATTAATTTGATTACTCTAAAAACCATAGACAAATGGAATTCCTTTGTGGTTGACTTACTTCTTTTAGCTTCATGTTTGGCAAGTTCATCTATGTTGTAGTAGATTAGAATTCTCTTTCTTTTTAAGCATGAATAATATTCCATTTTATACATACAACACATTTTGTTTGTTCATTCATCTGCACCCATGGAAACTTGAGCTTCTCCCACCATTTGGCCATTGTGAATAATGCTGCTGTGCAATAATAATAATAACATGAATAATAGGTCTACAATATCTCCTTGAGACTTTTAATTTGGGTATGTACTCAGAAGTGAAATTTCTAATTATATAGTAGTTATATTTTTAATTTTTTGAGGAATTGCCATACTGTTCTCTGAAGCACCTGTATTAGTTTACATTCCCATCAATATTGCACAAGGTTTTCAATTTCTCCACAAACTTTCAAGCACTAGTTTTTTGTTTTCTTTTGTTTTGATATACTAGCCATTCTAAAGAGTGTGAGGTGTTTTCTCTTTGCAGTTTTGTTTACTAATTTGTTTTTTAAAATTTATTAATAAGCCTTTTTAGAACAGGCTAGTTGAAATGATCTGCTTAAGGAAAAATGAGATGGCAAAAAAACTAAAACAGCAAAAGAGCTATTTGTTGGAGGCAGTAAATAAGAAATAATAAAAAGAACATAAAAAGGCCACTATAATCAGTACTAAAGAATATAGCATGCTGACAATATGAACTTCAAATGAAAAACATAAGTTTGCTGTAGAAATGTAGGCATCTCAAAATGAATTAGACTTTAGAACTTAAGGCCACATGAAGGAGGTGTTATGCATCCCTTAGTCACTGGAGACCTCTTTGGTGTAAGAGAATATTTAAATATAGCTAAAGCTATATATTTTTTCAGTGTAAGAGAATATTTAAATATATCTAAAGTAAAGAGTTGTTTGATTTTTAATCATAAAAAAGAGATTCAGGTTTTTGGCATACAAAGGTAATTCACTTCTTCTTCCTTCAAGTAGCTTCTCTCAGGTTAAGCTTATATACATACACATATATATCAGCTTAATATGTATATACTACATATATACATATATATGTAGTATATGCATACATTTATACATGCATATAAATACACATCAAGATACATTTACATATATGTATTTATATACACATGTATATGCATGTATATGTATGCATCTCTCATATATGTATATATAGATACATATACATATATAAATATATGTCTGTATATCTCATATATGTATGTATCCTATGTGAACAATAATTGTATTTATGTTCAAGTTTGTCATCTCTGTCATTGATATTAAAATGTATTCTACATGTACTTTATATTCACTCTGTGTGTGTTTGTATGTACACTCACCCACACAACAGATGCACATTAATAAGCAACTTCTGTTTTCTAGGTTCCCTATGAAATATATTTCCATCTATATTCTTTGTGAATATGAGTCCTGAGAATTTATTTTGAAATCATCCAGATGTGGTAGCTATATCAGAGGTGATGCTGTTCTACAGAAAACAAGATATTAAGTGTCTTAAAAACACTGTAAAGCAAATATCACAAAAAGCCCTTTTAAAACGAAGCCAATCAAAGTCAATAACCAGTCAAATTTATTAGATTGCTCCTATGAGCACCTTCCCTCCTGTATCCGCTTTCACTTAGTTTTCAGACTGCAGCTACCATCCTCATTTGTGTCTCTGCTCACACGGTTCTCCAAAGCATCCAAGACACACTCCCCTGCAGGTTCCCTGACTTTAGAGCTATCTCGGGTTTAAACCTGTATAGCTCCCCTTACAGAAGCTGCAGCCTATGTGGAGAGATGATGGATACAGAATTAACATTAGAATCACTCCTGAGGCATTCTCCAAAAGGAATACTTTTAATAGAGATGAGAACATTTCTCTGCCCATTTTTACAGCATAAAGTAAGCTCTGTTCTTTACCAAGAAATCTCAAAAAGCCAAAGATGGCTTTAGAAATTCATACTCTAAGATCTTCTGATGTCTACTTCAGCAAAAATAATGAAAGAAGCCGTGAAATTTTCTTAAAGCAAAACAAACCCTAATATTCAAACATGTCTGATTCAAGGAAAGTTTTTGGAGGAAACATAAAGACTAATATAATGAAGTCCAGAAGAACTTAAGTATAGCTTGAAATAAACTTTTATTCAAACCTCACATTTTACTATGAAGTTTTAAATTTTATTTTATATTGAAACATACTATGACAAGATATATTTTCTCCTAAAGGTGATTAAGATGACCATCCCCTTGTACATGGCTTCATGTAAGATACACCTTGTCTAAATGAAATCAGCTTGGATAAGGTAATACTTAACAGAAGATTAGATTTATGTTTATTAATTCTGGCCACCAAAATCTTGACGACAATCCGCAACTCCCAGATATCTGCAAACAAGTGTGTCTGGATTTTTCTTTAAATAAAGAAGTGATAGGTTAAGGTGAGAATTGTTGAACTGTCTCTATACAATAAATATGAAGTATACTATACTACTCAGATTATATAACCATATTACTCCCATAAAGAAATATTAAACACGAATATAAATTAATGTTTAATTATTTTTTATTAAAATGACTTATGAGATGTCTTCTAGACTAATTCTTCTACCCCACAAATAGTGATTGAACATTTCCTTTGATCCAAGCACTGTACTAGGCACTAAACAGAACAATAAATTTTCCTGAAGCATATAGTCATTCTCATTCCTGACTTGTCTTACTTACCTTGTCCCAAATATATCAAATTTCTCCCTTCCTGTGTTGCTCTATTGTTTCAGAGAATATAGTATTATTTGCATGAAAATTCAATCTCTACATCAGGAAACCTCTAGAGTGCTTTAAATTCTCAGAAGGAAATTTGGGAGAGTAGAAAAGAGAAAATTGTAAAAAAAAAAAAAAATCTAATTTTAACCTCTAACTTTATTCTTTTTCTCTAACCATGTTGTTGACTAAGAAATATTTGTAAGTGGTTCCAGAAGACACCGGAAAAATGCTTCAGAACACCTGTAACAAGATGAATGCTTAATTAAAAACACACAACAAAGAGATAATAATAGTTCTTGGTGAAACAAAAGGGAAAAAAAGAAACATTATTATTCTGAAAAGAAGAAAAAAATCACTTACTTGAATCAATGCTTATAAAGTTAGAATTATAAGTGTTGAGAGCAATGGGGAAAAATGATAGCGTGGTAAAGAGGCTGGCATAAAAACTACTTTTTGCCCCAACTAGAGCCTATTCGAAGAAGATTTCTTCAATCTATAACAGAGACATTTAAAATTTCAGTGTTTGAAGACCTACTACCTTATTGATAATGTTTAAATTTTTAATAGATGTAATTGATGTTAAATTTTAAAATTATCTCTTTAAAGCTTTGAATAGTATTTTCTGTAAATTACACTAACAGAATACTTAATATGAGAAATTACTTTTATGACTTAAATCTTAGCTCAAATTTGTACAATTCATGGTACCTTGTAAATTATACTAAACCAGCCTTTCAATCATTCAGCAAACATTTATCAGATGTCTAAAAATTGTCACCACTGGGCAAGGCAACAAAAAATATGGCACCTACATTCCAGTGAAGGAGTAGGCCAAAAAAAAAAAGAGTTTTTAAATAATAACTGCAAGTATATATTTAAGGATAATTTAAAAATTAAAAGTACCAATATGACAAAAAAGTATTAAACAATGAAAGTGTTGAAATAAAGTAGTAGGGGTGCTAATTTACATAGGATTATTTAGAATACCTTTTTGGAGAAAGAAATATTTATTCTGAAACCTACAGTATTAAAAATAATTTTGCATGTGAAGTAGGTAAGTGACAGGGAGATGGTCAGGAGCAGGTGCTTTTTGCAAGTTGTCTCCATTACTGGAGATGGCAAGCATATAGGTACTGGAGCAGAAACAACCATCACCTGATCTAAGAAAAGAATGAAATCTGAAGTTACTGAAGCTCAACAGCGGCTGGAAGTGTGTGAAATGAGGTTAAAGAGAAAAGTAGGATCTGTACTGAAGTCTAACATGCCTTGGTAAGAAATCTGAATCCTAGCTTAAGTGCACTGGAAACCACTGGTTTTAAGCTGAGAAGTGAAATGATCCAGTTTGTGTTTGGACTGATCACTTTTGCTGCTTGCTGCATGGGGGGAATAGATTGCAGTGGACAAGTGCGGAGGCCAAGCAACCAGTTAGGAGACTGTTGCAGCAGTTAAAGTAGAGATGATAGTGACTGTGGCTAGAGGAAGGGCAATGGAGATGGAGATGTGGGGACAAATTTAAAATGTATTTTGGAGGCTAATTGAACAAGATAATTGATAGAATGTGAAGCGAAAGAGAGGAAGAAATAGGGACTCCTTACCCATGGCTTAAACATTAAGTGATAGGTGTCATTTACTAGGAAGTAAATATATTTCGGAAGAAAGATTACATGTGAAGGGGGCACATAATATAAGGGTTAGGTAAGTTTTGCTGGAGAAATTTACTAGTAGAGTAGTAATGCACTGCCTGCGTCCCTGTTACTATCCTCTAAGTTGTATGCTTGGGTCAGGTATAGCTTGCTTCATTAAACAGCATTCTCCAACAAAGGGGCCTTCTTTCCCATTGTTCTACATATTCATAGGTAATTGAGGTTCAAGGAACATTTTCTTGACCACTGAATAATGTAAGTTTGCTGATAAAGAAAAAGGCTGCGTAATGGGAACCTCTGGAGCTCAGTTGTCTGGACTTCCTTTGTGATAGCTCAGATATGCTGAACCACACTTGCTAAGCTCCCAAAACAGGAGAGAAAATGAGTCTCCAGAGCTCTCTGAATTTGGCTGTTCAGGAAGAGAGAAAAATCAAAAGATTGGAATGTTCATAGGCTATGCAACAGTGAAAAGCAAGCAGGAAATTTAAAATGGTAAGGGAACAGCTGGATTTAAAATATACAGTTGGATATATAGTGCATGTAAAA
Organism: Pithecia hirsuta; assembly: GCA_963573645.1. Taxonomy (NCBI): domain Eukaryota; kingdom Metazoa; phylum Chordata; class Mammalia; order Primates; family Pitheciidae; genus Pithecia; species Pithecia hirsuta. Next base: position 51,489 of record CAUYLZ010019713.1, on the reverse strand, counting down.
ACCATAGTATTGATATTCACAAGCAGGGAGATGGGAGAGGACAAAGGACTTTGCAAAATACCAGTAATTAAAGTGAGGTTAGAAGGGGAATATCTGAGAAAGGAGAATAAGAATAATTTACTAAAGAAAGAGGAAAAGAAAAAAATCCTCTCAGTTTGTTTTCACCTTAAGCTAAAAGCTGTTGGCAGTAGGGTAGGGAGGGCTTCAAAATGGAAGGTGTGCTCAGCTATGTAGACTGCTATTAGCGTTTATAAGACACACACAGAATCTGCAGACAGCTGCTGATAAGTGGTTACTAAGTGGTCTGCTGAGATTCACTTAGAAGTTAGAAAGATTTAAATTTCTAAAATATCTTCCAGTAAAAATAAACAAGTTTTTTTTTAACCCCAAATAATACATAAAATGTCTATGTCCGTCAAGTGGAAAGTTATAAACTTAACCAAACATTTCCCGTAAGGTGACTTTTTGCTTCATATCTTATTAATTTTGACTTCATTTGTTCCAGGTCTGAGAGTAGAGCCTAGAGTCATACTTCTGGTATGTCAGTCATTCCTGAAGCCATCACAGACCTGATTCATATTTCCTAAATTACACTTATTAGAGTATTTTTAAAGGATGAAAGACTTACATAATGCATCTCTGGGGCCTGGGTCCATAACATGTGTTGTACTTTCACTCATATATATCAGTCCAGACATGAAACTTCATTGAAACTTGTATGAGATTAAATTTGCAAAGTTGACTATCAATCAGTGTCAGAAAACACAATGATGCATAAGGCTTAGAAATATAACCAAACAAAAAATTAGCTGGCATGATAAAAAATGCCAATTTAAAAATCTCATTTAAAATTGTCATTTTAATATCTTTGTGTGCCTCAATGTAATCAGCAGAAAGACTAGCTGAAGTTCAAACAGGCACTTCAAAGACTAAGATGTCGAAAGTTAAATCTAAACATACAATCATTTTTTGAACTGACTTTAGTCGATATAGGAAAGTTGTTTATAACTACAACTCTCTAGTGGTATTTGCTTCTATTAACTGGTGAAATGGAAATAGATTCACATTTCCACCTCAAAATGTATGTCTAAGTATGAAAGTTTATCCAAACACATATGTGCTGAAATTAATCCCATTCTTAGTTTTTGAATAAAATAGATATATGTGGCATTAAATTATTCTCTGCTTTTTAAACTTATGAAATGAACTTTTTCATCTGTCTTCTGGGTCATTTATCTCAGTGTATGTTATTTTGTGTTTTTAAATTACTGGGATATCCAAAATTTGTATTCATGTTGTCCCTTTAATGTCAAGTTATATTGGAGACAATATGCTTCATACAAAAATTCAAGTTTTATAATTCCTCCTTTTAAGAAATCTAGACTACCATTTTCTAAGACTTTAGAAGTAATACAAAACTTATGCTGTTTAATTTGTTCTGTCTTCTACCTACTAATTCACAGTAATATTCTTATAATTTTCACTCACTTTGTGCTTCAATATCCACATCAGTAAAATAAGAGTATTCAAATGAAACTTTTAATGGGCAACCAATATCTATTAAAACATTTTAGTTAAAAATAAAATGGTAGCAAATGGAGGAGGAGGGTGAGGAGAAGAAAGAGGTGAAGGTAGAGAAGAAGAAGAAGAGGAAGAAAGAGAAGGATAAGAGGATAAGGAGAAGAAGAAGAAAGAGGTGGAGGAGGGAGAGGGTTAGGAGAAGAGAAGGAGGAGGAGGAAGAGAAGAAGGAGGAAGAGAGGAAGAAACTCTAATCACAAGGGAACCCAATAAGGGCTTGTAAATCTTAATAAATTTGCAATGATATTTAAGTCCACAGAATCTAAATCTTTCTAGAGAAAAATGGAGACAGAGCATATTTCTTGGAAACAAATTACCTATTATAAATTTGTTTTATCCTATTAAAGTATCATGGAACTTTAAAAAGAAATAGAGTAATTTTCTGATAACTGTAAATAGACTGCAACAACTTTATAAAGTGTTTAGTCTTGAGTTCATTTCAGTCTCAGAAGGCACTTTAATCTCACTTAATTTTCTTGGACATCTTTAATCAAACTACTCACGTGGACCATCAGTGATAGATTTTCACCCAGTTTTACACCTGAGCTGACTGAGGCAAGAAAATTAAATAATGTATGCAACTCACAAGGTGAGTTAATGATGCAGTTGAAGGTAGAAAATGGCACTTTTATCTTCCTTTTAGCCATTACTTCCCAACACTGAAACAACTTTGCTTTATCATTGGTTGGAGAATTACACATTTAGAAACCAGATACATTAATGAGCAATCTGTAGGCTGCTGTTAAAGGATTTTTTTAAAAATCTTCAGAATAGAATAGGGCAAAAAGAAAAATCACATGCTTTGTACAAGAGTTCAATGTAGAAAAATAATCCTTACCGTTTATTCTTTACTTTGTTATCACTCTGTACTAAACCATTCATTACAATTATTCCTACAGGAGGCTTCATAAAGTCCTATTACTCTTATGTCCACTTTTATTGAATTTCTTACCTTCCACTTGTGTTTGGTTTATCTAGCCTCATTCATTTGTTCATTAGTTTAGTCATTTATCTGTGCTGGTGCTGAGTAAGGTGCTGGTTTACAAAGGTAAATAAAACAGATCTCTTCCTTTAAAGTGATCACATTCTGAAAGAGAAAGACAGAATCAACTAAACAATATAGTGTCAATAAATATTTCTACAGGATAAAATAGGGAGAATGTGAGTCAAAAAAAATCTTAGAAAATATGATTATTAAGTCCATGTAGATGGACATTGGGTTCACTTAACAATTATTTAAAATGATTACTAACAGCATTTAACAAACCAGATAAAATTGTAAGAGTAATAATATTAACTACATGGTTTATCAGCACCAAACAGAGTTTATTCTCTGACCCAAAGCAATTGATAGAACATGCATTACTATTTGGTTTTTAAAGTAAAAACAAGTGAACCTACTGTTTGATTTTAATTTTACCCATTCTATTAGTCCATTCTTGCACTGCTATAAAGAAATACCTGAGACTGGGTAATTTATTTAAAAATATAGATGTTTAATTGGCTCACAGTTCTACAGGATACACAGGAAGCATGGTTGCATCAGCTTACAGGAAAGCCACAGGGAACTTACAATCATGGTGGAAGGCAAAGCAAGAGCAGACATGTCTTATATGTCCAGAGTAGGAGGAATAGAGAGGGGAGAGGTGCCACGTACTTTTTAACAACCAGGTCTCCTAAGAATTCTGTCATGAGAATGGCACCAAGGTGATGGTGCTAAACTATTTATAAAGGATCTATCCCATGATCCAATCATCTCCCAAATGGCCCCACTTCCAACACTGGGGATGACATTTCAACATAAGATTAGGTTGGGGAGACAAATTCAAACCATATTATTCCTCCTCTGCCCACTCCAAAATCTCATGTGCTTATCATACTTAAAAATTAAATAATGCCTTCTCAAGAGTCCCCCAAATTCTTAACTTACTCTAGTATTAACTCAAAAGTCCAAAGTCAAAAGTTGCATCTGAGACAAGACTAGTCCCGTCTGCCTATGAGCCTGTAAAATCAAAAATGATCTATTTACTTCTAAGATACAATGAGACTATAGGCATTAGGTAAATACTCCCATTGTGAAAGGGAGAAATTGACCAAAAAAAAGGGCTACAGGTCCCATGCAAGTCCAAAACCCAGCAGTGCAGTCATTAAATCTTAAAGCTCCGAAGAATTATCTCCTTTGACTCCATGTCTTACATCCAGGGCATACTGGTTCAAGAGGTAGGCTCCCAAGGCCTTGGGCAGCTCTACCCCTGTGACTTTGCAGGGTTCAGGCCCCACAGTTGCTCTCAAGGGCTGGTATTGTATGCCTGTGGCTCTTCTAGGCTGAGGGTGCAAGCTACTGGTGGATCTATCATTCTGGGATTTGGAGGATGATGGTTCTCTTCTCAAGCTCCGCTAGGTGGTGCTCCAGTGGGGACTCTGTGTGGGGCACCTAACCCCACATCTTCCCAATGCACTGCTGTAGTAAAGGATCTCTATGAGGGCTCCACACCAGCAGCAGGCTTCTGCCTGAGCATCCAGGCTATTCCATGCGTTCTCTGAAACCTAGGAGGAGGCTCCCAAGCCTAAACTCTTTCATTCTGTGCACCAGCAGGAATAACACCACATGAAAGCCACGAAGGCTTATGGTTTACACCCTCTGAAATAGCAGCCTGAGCTGTACTTGGCCTCCTTTGAGCCACAGATGGAGCTGCAATGACTGGAATGTGGGGAGCAATGTCCCAAGGCTGTGCATGGCAGCTGGGTTCTGTGCATGGCCCAGGAAACCGTTTAATCTTCCTAGACCTCTGGGCCTCTGATGGGAGGGGTTACAGGAAGGTCTTTAAAATGTCTTTAGGCTTTCTCCCTATTGTCTTGGAAATTAGCATTTATTTTCCTTTTAGTTATTTAACTTTTGCAGCCCGGTTGGATTCCTCCCCAGAAAATGGGCTTTTCTTTCCTACCATATGGTCAGGCTTCAAATTTTCCAAACTTTTATGCTGTTTCCTTTTTTAATACAAGTTCCAGTTTAAATTATTTGTTTGCTCACTTATATAGCATAGCTTGTTAGAAGTAGTCAGATCATATCTTGAATGCTTTGCTCCATAGAAATTTCTTCTGCCAGATACCTTAAATCGTCATTCTCAAGTTCAAAGTTCAAAGTTCCATAGATTTCTATGGCAGGGGAAAAATGCAGCCAACGTCTCTGTTAACACATAATAAAAGTGACCTTTATTTCAGTTCCTAAGAACTTCCTAATTTTTATCTGAAACCTCATCAGCCTGGAGTTCATTGTCTGTATCACTATCATCATTTAGGGCATAACCATTTAACAGGCATTTAGGAAGTTCCAAACTTTTCTTCATCTTCCTGTCTTCTTCTGAGCCTTCCAAACTGTTTCAACATCTTCCTATGACCCAGTACCAAAGTCACTTCCTAATTCTGAGGTATCTTTATAGCAATTCCTCACTCATTGGTACCAATTTTCTGTATTAGTTTGCTCTTGCACTGCTGTAAAGAAATACCAGAAACTGGGTAATTTACAAAGGAAATAGGTCTAATTGACTCATGGTGATAACGGCTTCTGAGGAGTCCTCAGGAACTTAGAATCATGTCGGAAGGCAGAGGGGGAACAGGCATATTTTACATGGCTAGAGCAGTAGGAAGGGGGTTGTGTCACACACTTTTAAATAAACAGATCTCATGAGAACTCTATCATGACAACAGCACCACAAGGATAGTGCTAAACCATTTATGAAGGATCTACCCCTATGATCACACAACCGCCCATCAGGCTCCACCTCCAACATTTGGGGTTACAATTTGACATGAGATTTGGGCAGGTACAGAGTTGCAAACCATAACACCCACTTTTACCGGGGTCTGGAATTATAAACAAAAGGCAATGGTATTCCGTTATTTGGGTGTGCATGTGAAAGAAAGTAAAGCAAAGCACCTTTAAGCATAAGCCTCTATTCAAAAGACCTCAGTCATTTCTTGGGAAAGTAGGGGAGAAATTTCACAGAACTTTAACAGGAATCAGCCCAACTTCTGATAGTTTCAAAACTATTTCACCAAAAATACTTCTTGGAATGGTAAGAATTTTTGTGTGATTTGTCAGTTATTGGTAGGGAAATTAAGATTTATTAAGAGTGACGAGGCAGAAGAGTTCAGGACTAAGGTCATGAACAAGAAGGAGCATGGATAAAGAGTTCTGAAGGCTTATAATTCTCCTGGAAGTTGACCTAGGCCAGTGCTTTATCCTCCCTATAGCAAGGGAAGCTGCATCCAAGTTTTGGGCAGTTTTATCTTTCAGCGCTCTGAAACACTTTGCACCATATTTGAAACTAATTGGGACCTCAAAACAAATGTTAATTTCACCATTATACTTACTATATAAACAATATCTGAGTCTAACTAAAGAAAGATGGAAATAGAATGTCTTTCTTGGAAATCAATTACCTATTTTGCATACATGTGCTTTATTCTATTAAAATATCATGGAGTTTTAAAAAGAAACAGAATAATTCTTCGATAACAAAAATAATATTTTAATATATAGAAAGAGAGATACTCAAGTGTCAAAGTCCTTCCACTGGAGTATGCTCTAGGGTGCTCCCAGTTGAATCCCAGCCCAAGGACATTATTTGTAGATGTCAAAAAAATATGGTCATATACCTCCCGGCCCTTCTCTTTCTGAGTTCAAGCCTGCTGCAACTGATACTTACTGGTGGTTTACCTCAAGCCCCAAACCATCCATTAGGCTTAATTGTGAAAAAAAAATAATAATCTGGAACATGGAAGGATGTGTCACTAACAGGGAGAATGAATATAATTATTTGGAACATGTTGAAAATTTCTAATTAGGACCAATTGTAAATATATTCTGTTTAAGGAAAATATCCTTTAAGCATATGTGAATCATTCTTGAGTTGAATTGTTAGAAATAAGCTGATTTTTTAAAATTGTCATGGCTACAAATCAAGTAAAGTCTGATGCAGCAACTCCACATAAGGGTACCCTCACACACTGAACAAAGATTAAGTAAGCTACTCTGCTCCACTTACCATGCAACATTATTTTATTTATTTTGTAAAAAACCAAGAAACAGTGCTAGAAAATTAATGATGTATTATTGAGCAAATAAATTATACTGTGCTGGTTCAGGTTAGAGAAGTAATTCAATTAAACTATCAAATAAAATTACATCTGGACTTAGCTAATAAAAGTCTTTATTCAAAAGGGTTATTGCAGCACAGGGAAGGAACCATCTGCAATAGCTGGAGGGAGACTATTGCAAAAGGAAGAAATTTTTACTCATAAGAACTGCAAGTATATGAAAAGTCAGGCAGGGAAGAACTTTTATGGAATGAACAAGTCTAGGAAAAAATAAGTGTAGAGTGGGTGGTGTGATTAGACAGTTGTCATTTAATTATTTGCCCTGAGGTCAGCCTATTCTCAGAAGGAGATGAGGAGGGACTGTGTGCTAGCTTAGGGTGAGCAGGGGCCAAAGCTCAGGAGCCTGGGAGAAGAGAAGCTTATTTAAAATTTGACTTTGGTGTGATTGCTTTTGGCATCTTTGTCATAAAATCTTTACCAGTTCCTATGACCAGAACTTTAGTGCATAGGTTATCTTCCAGGCTTTTTATAGCTCTGGGTTTTACATTTAAAACCATCTTTCATCCATCTTGAGCTGATTTTTGTATATGGTGTAAGGAAGGGGTCCCGTTTCAATCTGCATATGGCTATTCTGTTATCTCAGCACAATTTATTGAATGCAGAATCCTTTCACTGTTGCTTTTTCTTACAGTTTTGTTGAAGATCGGATGGTCACAGGTGTGTGGCCTTATTTCTGGGCTCTCTATTCTGTTCCATTGGTCTATATGACTGTTTTTGTACTAGTATTATGCTGTTTTGGTTACTCTAGCTCCATAGTATAATTTGAAGTTGGGTAACGTGATGTTCTTTTTGGTTAGAATTGCCTTGGCTATTTGGGCTCATTTTTGGTTCCATATGAATTTTGAAAGTTTATTTTTTCCAGTTCTGCGAAGACTATCACTGGTGATTTGATAGGAATATTAATTAATCTGTAAATTGCTTTGGGCAGTATAGCCATTTTAATGATATTGATTCTCCCATTTGTTTGCGTCATTTGATTTCTTTGAGCAGTGTTTAGTAATCCTCATTGTAGAGATCTTTCACCTCTCTGGTATGCTGTATTCCTAGGTGTATTGAATATTCCTAGGTATTTCGTTCTTTTTTTTGGTGGCAATTTTGAATGGAATCACCTTCCTGATTTGATTCTTGGCTTGGCTGCTATTGGGGTATAGGAATGCTAGTGATTTTTGTATGCTTGTTTTATATCCTGAAACTCTGCAGAAGTTATTAGCTGAAGGAGTTTTGAGATGACACTATAGAGTTCTATATGTAGAATCATGTCATCTACAATAGGGATAGTTTGACTCCCTCTCTTCCTATTTGGGCCCTTTAATTTTTTCTCTTGGCTGAACTTCCAATAGTATGTTGAATAGGAGTGGTGAGAGAGGGTATTCTTGTCTTGTGTGGGTTTTCAAGGGTAATGTTTCCAGCTTTTTCCCATTCAGTATGATATTGGCCTCAAGTTGTCATAGATGGCTCTTATTATTTTGAATTATATTCCTTCAACACTTAGTTTATTGAGAGTTTTTAACATGAAGGGATGTTGAATTTTATCAGAAGCCTTTCTGTATATATTGAGATGATTTTTGTCTTTAGTTCTATTTATGTAGTGAACTATATATCCTAGCTGGTTGTGTAAATAGATTGTAACCTAGTCTTGTGTCAGTCACTGAGTTTCAGCCAATAAAAGTTGGCCAACCATTCAAACCCTGTTCAAATAAGGCAAGCTCCCAACTGTAACCAACCCAGCTGTTTCTGTACCTCATTTCCACGTTCTGTATGTCACTTTCCTTTTTCTGTCCATAAATCTTCTTTGACCATGCATTAGTGCTAGAGCCTCTATGAACCTATTCTTGTTTGGGGGCTGCCTGATTTGCCAATCATTCTTTGCACAATTAAACTCTGTTTAATTTAATTTGCCTAAGGTTTTTCTTTTAACAGGGGTATTTGGTTAGTGGATAGAAACAGTTCAGCTAATTATTTATGAGGCATAGCATAGGAATTTGGAGGATCTGTGTTTGTGTCTGGATTTGCCGTAGATAAACCAGATGATTATCCAGGAGTCTTACCTAATCATGTGGGGAAGGCCTCTTCTTTGCTATAAGCCTTTTCTTGAACCAAAAAAGTGGTTTCTTAATCACTATCCTTCCCTGTTTTTTCCAGATCCCAGGGCTCAGGTAAAATTCAACATTTTCACAAGTTACTGATTTTTTTCTCTTTATTGAAAGCGATGTTCTGTCTTTCTCAAATATCTTTTTATGAATAGATATTGTGGCAGTTCCCTGCAGCAAAATATAAAGAGCCACCCAAAAATTCATTATGATACTTTCCTTACTAGAGAAAGTGAATTCACTAATCTGTGTTCCACTATCTGACTCTCTGACAAAGAAGCCTGGATATTTTTTACAAGTATATTCAGCTCTAAAGGAGAAACAATCTTCTTTTCTTCTTTCAGATTAGTATTGATTTTTGGCCATTTAAAAGACCCGTATGAACATGCCCAGAGGCAAGAATTTGATCTTCTGTTCATCTACTGTGTGTTTTCAGGAGGTAGAACTCTGTGTTTATCTCACCCAATTGTCATGTCTCAGCACATGTGCCAGCCTGTGAACCCATATTTTTCAATGAAGTAAAGTTTATAAGTCATTTATAATCAGCATCTCTCTTACTTTGAATACGAATTTCATGAATAACTCATCAATTCATTGGGAAATTGTATCATGTTACAATTTCTGTTAGTAAAACTACTCTCTAATCAATTACATAGATGTGAGACGTGCAAAACAAATAATCTGAAATCACTTTATAAACATACAAAAATTAATTAAATGAAATGCATTCTTTTAACTTGAAGTGACTCATGCAAATGTGAAAATGAACACAGACTATTAAATGAGAACAGAGGCTATTCAGAACTTGCTATATCAAGACAATTAACCACCACAATTTGCATTTAACAGTCTTAAAAGCAGGCACAGGAGTGAAAAAGCTTCACAATGGAAAATGAAAAATAGGAAAGCTTCAGGTATTCTTTGATAGGAGGTTTAAGCACAAAGAAGCTGCAAGTGGGTTAACTAAAAGTAGTGCATATTATATTATTGGTTTGGGGGGATGTTTTACTTTCTTTGGTCCTGAGTTAGAAGCAACGTTAATAATAATGATGATGATTAATAGTAGTAATAATAATAAGAAGAAGACGAAAAAGAAAATGAAAGAAGAAAGAAGAAGAGGAGAAGGAGAAGGAAAAGGAAGGAGGAGAAGGAGAGGATGAAGTGGGGGAGGAATCTTGTAGTTATTGGCCATGCTCCAATTGTTCTGGGCCAATTGCTGCAGAGATTTTAGTTTGGTTTCCTGGGCTGGCTACTGTCAAATTCTGTTATCATCTATGGTCTTTATGTTGCTTGTTTACATGTTTACACTCATAAAATTATTCAGTTTATAGTAATAATTTAATGATTTTCCATTTAGACATTGCATTTCATGATAAAAAAATTCTCAAACTTATACATTGAAACGAACCTATAGAAGAGAATGTGGTATTAGTTTAAATACTCCTAAGGAATACCTGCTCTAAAGAAAATATGCTAACTCATCAGGATCTGTAGATTAACACTACTTCTCTAAGTCCTAAAAGAACTGGGTTAATGTTTCCATTCTCTAATATTGAATAACACATATTTAGTCCATTATGAGAAACCAGTTATCTTTCAGTTTAAGAGACTAGGCTGTCTGCAGGCTAAAAGTATTATCTAATATAAAACTAATACTTTCAAAGGATATTTTTTAGCCTAGAGTTGAAATAATTCTCAAAAGCCCTAAAGATTTAATCTTGAGTATATTTTGCAACATCATTTAATGCTTCCCAGAAATAACAAATATAAAACAGCAAAAGCATAGAAAGCAAAGGCAATAGAAAAGCAACAAAGAAAAACACAAACAATAATGAACAAAACAATAAAGTTAAAGACAGAATACAAGTTAAAATTAAAAACAGAGTCACTAAAGAAAACAATGGGTCAACAAACCTCTGGCAAGACTAGCAATGAGAAAAAAGAGAGATGATACAAATGAACAATATAAAAAATGAAAACGTGAAAAATAGAAGCAAACAATTAACAAATTAAAATAGCAACAACTGTATAAACATACAGAAGAGCTAATTTAAAAAAAGGAGAATATCGGAACTGGCAGGTGAATGAACTGAAGTGAGAAGAAAATAAATATTAAAAGAATTTAAATGGTAATCTGAATGTGCCCTAAGATGCTGTTATTGGTCGAGTCAACAATCCTTCTTACATGAGTTTTTATGAAGCAAAAAAAAAAAAAAAGAATAATTAAAAAAAAGAGTGAGGAATATCTGCCCATCTAAGATAATCTGGCCAGCATAACTTTGATAAAAATAGTATATAAAATGACAAATATACACAGAAGAGAATATTTTAAATATAACTTGAGCAAATTCTGTGTATCCATCATTATACAGCATGGTCAATGGCACAATGCAATTTATGTGAATTAAATTATCATGCATAACTCCATATATAATATTTCAAGAATACATACATTTTCCTGGATATTTCTTTGTATTAAACACATTAGCTAGGGTGCCATTTGAGAAGAAGTGAGTGGTATTTGTGATACAGTTAAAAAAAAATAATAAAATCAAATAAATTAGTTTTTAATGGACAGGAAAACCTAGTTCTTAACAGGTTGATGGGGGAGACATTTTGATGTAACTAGAGCCTTGTGGCCCCTTATTAAGTAATTTACTAGATGAAGCTTTCCTACAACACTAATTGAAATGCCAGCCTTGAGCATTGTGGGTGTCATAACAGGTTTGAAAATGTATTATAAAGACTAAAAATGCCATTGGTAGGTGGCACAAAAAGGGAAGAAACTAATATATTTGACATTTGGGAATTCTATACTTCTACATTTACACATTATTTTTCTGCCTAGTAGTTTTTAATTTGATTCCAAATGTTTGGAAATCAGAAATTAGGCAGACATATAGAAAACAAACAAACAAAAAACAGAAAAAAAAAACCAAAGAATAGCCTTTTAGAAAGACTTTACAAAGTAGTTGGATAAAGACAATACCACCCAGCATTAAATTTGTGAAAATTATTACTATTATTTAAAAATTATAAATAGATCATCTTGTATAATTTCAACATTCTTCAATTTTCTGAGTTTGTTCTTAGTGCCAAGTGCCATATTATGCTGGGAATATAAGGAAAATGAGGTTTGACTGCTGATTTCAGAGAGTTCACTTTCTAACTAGTATTTACCACATTTCGTAAAGTACCCATGTAGACCAAATACATTCTTTTATTTTAGTGGCTCACATTTAAATAAAATGTTCTTTTATTTTATTTGTATTTTACAGTATTAGAATCGAATAATCTATTTTTGTGCATAATTAATTTTCTATTATTTTATAATGGGATGGTTAACCACAAAAATAGAAATGTACTTTTTTTTTACTTATATAGTTTTAAATCTTTTTTAAAAAGTCTAAATTTTAGATTCAGGAGATACATGTGCAGGTTTGTTATATGAGTATATTTCATAATGGTGGAGTTTGGGTTTCTAGTATACCTATCACCCAAATAGTGTACTCAGTAGGATTTTAAAGCCTTCACCACCCTCCTAACTTTCCTCTCTTTTAGAGTCCCTGTATCTATTGTTTCCATCTATATGTCCATGTGAACCCATTGTTTAGCCCCCACTTATACATTAAGGACATGTGGTATTTTATTTTTTGTTTGAGTTAGTTTACTTAGGATAATGGCCTACAGCTTATCCGTGTTGTTACAAGGGACATGATTTTGCTCTTTTTTGTGGCTGCATAATACTCCACAGTGTACACATACCACATATTCTTTACCCTATCAACTGTTGATGGACACTTAGGTTGATGCCATGACTTTGCTATTGTGAATAGTGCTGTAATCAACATATGAACACAGATGTCTTCTTTATATAATTATTTCTTTTCTCGTGGGTACTCAGTAGTGGGATTATTGGGTAAAGTGGTAGTTCTATTTTTACTTATTTGAGCAGTCCTCATACTGTTTTCCATAATGGTTATACTAATTTATATTCCCACCAACAATATATAAGTGTACCCTTTTCTCCACATCCATGCCAACATCTGTTATTTTTTGACTTTTTAATAATTGCCATTCTTATTGGTATAAGATTATATCTCATTGTGGGTTCCATTTGCATTTCTCTGATGGTTAGCAATGTTGAGGATTTTTTCATGCAGTTTTTGGCTGCTTGTATGCCATCTTTTGAGAAATATTTGTCCGTGTTCTTTGCCCACTTTGGATTTAATTTTTTTTTTTCTTGTTGGGTTCTTTTAATTCCTTGTAGATTCTGGATATTAGTCCTCTGTTGGAGGCATACTTTGCAAATGTTTTCTCCCATTTTTTAAGTTGTCTGTTTACTCTGTTGATTATTTCTTTTGGTGTGCAGAAGCTTTTTAGTTCAAGTCCCATTTGTATACTTTGTTTGCTTTAGGGGTCTAAGTCATAAATTCTTTTCCTAGGCTAGTGTCCAGAAGTGGTTTTCCTGGTTTTTTTTTCCTAGGACTTTTATAGTTTCACATCTTACATTTATGTCTTTAATTCATCTTGAATTAATTTTTGTATAAGAGGTCAGTTGCGGTAGCTCATGCCTATAGTCCCAGCTCTCTGGAAGACCAAAGTGGGAGGATTGCTTGAGTCCAGGAGTTTGAGACCAGCTTGGGCAACAAAGTGAGAAACAGTCTCTACAAAAATAAAAAAATTAGCTTGGCATGGTGGTGTGCACCTGTAATCCCAGCTACACAGAAGGCTCAGGCAGGAGAATCCTTTGAGCTCAATAGGTTAAGGCTGTAGTGAGCCGTGTTCTCACCATTGCACTGCAGCCTGGGTGACACAGCAACACCCTGGTTCAAAAAAAAAAAAAAAACAAAATAGACCAGACATGGTGACTCACGTCAGTAATCCCAGCACTTTGGGATTTCATAATCCCAGAGGATCCCTTGAGGCCAGGAGTTTGAGACAAGCCTGGGTAACATAATGAAATCCTGTGTCTCCCAATAAAATACAAAAAAATTAGCCATATGTGGTGGCTCATGCCTATAATTCCAGCTACTTGGGAAGCTGAGGCATAAGAATTGCTTGAGTCCAGAAGGCAGAGGTTTCAGTGAGCTGAGATTGTACCACGTCACTCCAGCCTAGGTGACAAAGTGAGAGTCTGTCTCAAAAAAAAAAAAAAATCTAAAATGTTGTATATGATGAGAGATAGGGTTCCAGTTTTTTTTTTTTTTTTTTTTTTTTTTTTTTTTTTTTTTTTTTTTTTTTTTTTTTTTTTTAAAAAAAAAAAAAAAAAAAAAAAAAAAAAAAAAAAAAAAACACACACCAGCATTTAGTTCATCGAAACAGAGAAGGGGGCTGTGGGTCACTGTTGTTCAGCACCAAGACTAGGAAATGGTTTATTGTACAACATTCAATAAGCATTTTCTTTGAAGGAAGTGGGCTGTAAATGTGTCAAATGACAGTTATTGATTGGTCTCTGGGGAGAGGAGATGTGTTGAATTGTGTTACTTGATAAATTGACTTAGGAATTAAATGTAAACTTCTACTCAGAATCACATGGACCTACAGCAGGTCTTAATTCCATTCCAATAATGCACTATTGAGAATGGTATTCCTTAATATTTGTGTGGTTCTTTATGAATTTTCCAAGGTATGTTTATACTTATCATTCTTGAATTTCTTGTTGCTTGTATTTAATTAAACTAAATTTGGCCTGAGAATGACTATACTTTGATTCCTTTTTTAACAATTGTAACCTAATTGAGTACAGAAACTAACTGAAAAACCAACTTTAGGAATATACTTTTACAACAAACAGCTGAGTCTTGGCTCATCACGGCAGCTAAACTTCAAGCAATCACCTATCAGACCTTGTTCAAATAGGGCAAACACCAAGCTATAACCAATCAAGCTGTTTCTATGCCTCACTTCAATTTTCATAAATGCTGCCTGACCATATTGTAAAAGGGAACTCTCTTAACCTCTTCTGGTTCTGAGGGCTGCCCAATTTGTGAATAGTTCTTTGCTCAATTAAATTCTGCTAAATTTAATTTGACTCAGGTTTTTATTTGAACAGTTGGGAAAAGCAAAGTATTATTGTTCTCTCTCCCTTTAAAAAGTTTTTTTAGAGATGGGGTTTGCTCTGTTGCCCAAGTTGGAGTGCAGTGGCATGATCATAGCTCACCATAACCTTGAATTTCTGAGTTTAAGTGATCCTCCTACCTAACCCTCCCAAGTATCTGGGACTATAGGCTCATGCCACCATGCCCATCTCCCTTTCATTTTAGATAAAAGAGCAGTGGTACAAGCCAGGCACCATGGCTCATGTCTGTAATCCCAGTACTTTGGGAGGTTGAGGAGGATGGATCACCTGAGGTCAGGAGTTCGAGACCAGCCTAGCCAACATGCTGAAACCCTGTCTCTATTAAAAATACAAAAATTATCCAGGTATGGTGGTGCCTGCCTGTAGTCCCAGCCACTCAGGAGTTTGAGGTAGGAGAATCACCTGAACTGAGGAGGTGGAGATTGCGGTGAGCTGAGATTATGCCACTGGACTCCAGCCTGGGTGACAGGGAAAAACTCTATCTGGAAAAAAAAAAAAAAAAAAAAAAAACAGTGTTACAGACAGAAGAATGAATTACCAACATGAGCAGCGTGAGGCTACTGCTGATGGTGATAATAATAATAAGAAGAGTAACAAATAATTTGTTGAGCACCTCACACCCAGTGCCAAGCATTGTGCTAAGCACCTGATAAATATTATCTCACTTAATTGTCATCTCAGTTCTATGATATAGGTACAATTATGATCTCCATTTGAATAAGAAAAATCTGAAGTTTACAAAGGTGAAGAATCCTACTCAAGACCAAGCAGGAAATGGCAGAGCTGGGATTTGAGACCCTGCAGTCTAGTTTCAGACTCACACTTCCAACTAGTGTGCTCTAGCTTCCCTTTCCCTCTCTCCTCCTGCTCCTATTTAGCTCCCTCTCTACTGTGTCCCACCTAGTAGTTTAACAAGTCACCTGATTCCAAGAAAGTTGGGTAGCAGAGCTGTTAAGAATAAATGATAATGGGTGTAAAATCGAAGACATGGTAGTTAGCACATTGTAGGTGCTCAAAACAATTGCCAAGCAGTATGTAAATGTATGGAAAACAATGTTACTTTTCTTAGCCTCAGGATTTCTTTTAGGGAGAGGATTTTAGCTTGTTGGAAGATAACTTTGATTGTTGGTTTAGGGATTAGGGGACTATGTCCAACTGGCAGTTAAGCAACCCCACTTCATTCTACGGAAGATGGTTCCATTTACTTTTGGGGCTGTCTTTGCTGAGAGGGGTACGCAAGTTTCAGTGAGCTTAATTACTTCAGATTATGGGAAGGAAACTGTGGGAAAGAAGAATCTAAGCACCACTGGAAAGAGAATTTGGAGAGAAGTGAGCAGAATATCTAAAAGGGGATTCTCATTAAATATTTTGCCATGTGGCATGGAAAATAGACTCTGTCCTGCATCTCCTACAAATCTATAATGTAGTCCTCAGTGCCCATTGATGATTTGTAGAAGGTGTGTTCTTTCTGAAGAAGTGAAGTTTCCTAGTTTGAGGAAGGTGTAGGAAATGAAAGGTTAGAGTTTTACTGTGTAAAAAGCTGAAAAGTGCCTGGTGCAAGATCAAACATGGAGCAGACATTGAAAAAAAACAAAAATAAAATTACTTTATTGTCATTATAACCAATGGCACCTTGATATCTAACGGAATAACAGGAGACACAACAAAAGAGCGGAAACACTAGTTCTGGTGTTCGTTAATCAATACATTATTCAATCATAAGACCGAGGCAAAAGCTGCTGCCTCTAGAGATGAGAAAGGCCAAGAAGGAGACATTGGTTCTTACTTGATGTTTGAAGCATATTGTAATTCATGATAAAACCTGAAGAACAAATTAGATCACATCTCACCATTTGTTGCTTCCCTAATTAAGCTTTGACACCTTACAGCAAAGTTTGTCTGCAATTATATTTCAATTTTAAACATACATATGTATACATTATAGCATTCATATATATAAGATGTGTATATTACAGAACTGAAGAGTGATGTATATCCATATGTATATGTATATCTACATTTATATACATATACACACACACATATGTATAGGTCATCTAATGGCTGGTCAAACAGCATGCAAGAATGAGCACCCTTACCAGCCAGGGAGAGTATTTGCTATTGCTTCTTTTTAATCTAATCCTCATATAGTATTTACTAAGAGGCCGGTATGCTTTATGTGTATTAATCTATTTAATCCTCAAAATAACTCTATGAGGTAGATGCTATTATTCTCCCTACTTTACTCATGAGAAAATGGAAGCACAGAAAGATTAATAACTTACCCAAGAGTGAGTTGGGTAACTTACAGTGAGCAAACAGACAGTGGAGCCTGTTGACAGGCAGCATCTGTTCTTGACAGATGTTCTGGGAATGCCACCAATATGCCAGGAAGAAGTATTAAGCAGGATGATACAATTCATATGTTTTTCCCAGCCTCGAGGTATCTCCTAGGAAATGGCTGAGGAAGGAGAGGATAAAGATAGGCACAATTGTGGGTTGAGTGAAAATCCCTTTATAAGGGCCGTCATAAACCTCACTGCAGCCTCAGAGGAGGGACCAACAATCCAATGTACCATAGCTAAAAGAAACAATTGCGGCATGTCATGACTTCAGGGAATTGGAAGAAAAAAATGAGAGTATACAGGTGCAGGATGTCTGGAACACCGATTCAAAGGCATTATGATAGACCCACCTGGAACAAGTGCTGATTCGGTTTTCACTGTCATTTCCAGGAACCCATTCCCCAGGCCCCAAAGGGACACATGTAATGTGCCTTTTTAAACTTGAGTGGCACAAGAAAGCAGCCAACGGGCTTTACAGGGACATGCCCTATTCCTTCCGACTCCAACACCCACAGCAGCAGAGATATGGAATTCTGCATAGAGAACCCAGTCCAGGCCACAAGGGTAACCTGTTGCAGAGTAAGAAAACCAACTAGTTGTTGGTAATGTGCTGAGCTCATACTGATGGACATGCTTAACCTGCACTGTCCTTCTCCAAGGATATATTTCTCCTGGGGTAACATGACATCTTTATTCTGACAGAACGTCCTGAGTGGGAGATGAGACAAACTACAGTCCTCTAGCTGAAGCTTATTTGAAACTGACTGCCTGTTCATTTGAACACGAAGGCCAATTCTTTTTTCCCTTGAACCAATGATGCAAGGGAAATTTCCATAATTTGAACATTATTTTGTTATTTAATAGACACACAAGCTTATCCCTCTCCTGATTTATGTCTGAAGATCCTCTTGGGATCCTTTAAGAATATGCAGAAAAGATACATGTTTTATGTGTGATCTAAGTATGAACCCAGAAGGATATCAAAAATAAAATGGTAGAAAAATGGAAACAACATTACTATCTTTTAGCTAATGTATTTCTTTCTACGCTAATCAACTGAACTGAATTTGGAATAGACACTGAGTTCAATGAAAGAGCAGATCTAGCCATCCAGTGTGCACTACTCATAAAAATATTACTCTGGAACTGGGGCCAGTGCTTTCTGGGCACTACTAAGGAGAATTAGCCACATGACCCTGGGATTTTCTGAATAAGTTTCCTACCATATAAAATTGAAGACAGTAATATTGAGTTAGCAGCAATACTCTAATTACTATGATGGCAGTGAGAACCACATGCATAGTATCTTATCTGAACTTCTCTTGTGTCATAATCATTTTACTCCTATAATGATTAGTGGTTTTGTAGGCATCATCTCCTGGTTAGGCCAAAATAACTTAATAGCTTAATAGTTTGCAGAGGGGTTCATAGACATTAAATCAATTGATCTTCACAGCAATCCTGGTAGATAGGACAAGTAAACATTATTTTATTTTAGAAAGAAGGACATGAAGCCCCAAGAGATTTCAGTGATTTTTCCTAAGCTCATGCAGCTAGAATGTGGTATAAGGGAACACAAGTCTGGCACTTCTGATTTATAGAAGCCAAGTCGCCAGGTGGAATGCTGGCTAGATAGGAAGGGCATCGACTTTCAGCAACATAGGACGATTATTTCATCACTAATCCATTTCCTTTTCCACCACCACTCTCAGGGCCTAGCACCATCCTTCATGTATATGAGGCTCTTCACAGATATTTGCTGAATTCTTTCAGTGGATGCACTCATTCATTAATTCATTCAATATTTATTAAATATCTATATGCCAGCCACTCTGTCAGGTGCTAAGATACTATGATAAACATGACTGACTTGATTTTGTCTTCAAATGAGCTTATAATGTAGTGGGAGAAAGAAAAAAGGAAAGAAGGGAGGGATAGAGGGAGGGGGGAAATAAGGAAGGAAAAAAGGAAGGGAGGGAAAGAGAAAAGGAGAGAGGGAGGAAGGGAGGGAGGGAGACAAACTGGTCATGAAGAAACAGTCTTTATTTTTTAATCTGGATAAAAGACAGTTTGGTCCAGCCTAGGTAATTCTCTTTAGTGGTGCCCAGAAAGTACTTGGCCCCCAGCTCAGAGTAATATTTTTATTAATACTGTGAAGATTTCCTAAAGGTGGCTTGTTGCAGGGTTTCTGGATTGCTGGGGAGGAAATGTGAAGGTGTGTCCAGTGTGGCTGTGGAAGGTCACGTAATGAATTGCAGTGAAATCATGGGAAGCTTGTTAGCTTCATCTTCTGTGACTTCTCTTTGTCTAGATGAGAGATGTGTTTATTTAGGAATGTTCTCTCTGCCCTTGGCTTAGAAACAAGTCATTAACTTTATAATTCCCATAGAAGCCTTCAACTTTTTGTGCATTTTCTCTTCTATACAAATTCATGGACACTCTCTGAAAATCAGCCCTGAATTCACACCAGTGTTTCCAATACATTTCAGTTACATAACGTTTAACAATTCTGAATCATAATTTTTTGGCACAGTGATTTCATCCAATAGCAAGGGAAGGGAAATAACATGTTTGAGCTCCTGCCTTACAGCAGGTTCTCTACCCTCTACTGTTTTATCCTTGGCCCAGGACATAGCAACCCTCAGTAAATGAATGTTTAATGAATGTATGAATATATGCTCTTAGGGCAATAGTGTGACTCTACTTATTTTACTTAAATTACCCAAGGTACCCATTAGAAAATTACTTTCCTACATGTCATGAAAATATTTGTAAAAGAATAAAATCGACATCTTCTTCATGAAGAATGTGCTTTTAAAAGTACTGAGTTTAAGTCTTTTTTTAAAAAAAATAGTCTTTTTAAAAAAAGAAAATTGTCAGATAATAGACACTGACAGGCCGGGCATGGTGGCTCACGCCTGTAATCCCAGCACTTTGGGAAGCAAAGGCGGACAGATCATGAGGTCAGGAGTTTGAGACCAGCCTGGCCAGCATGGTGAAACCCTGACGCTAATAAAAATACCAAAAAGAGATATATATATATTAGTCAGGCATGGTGGCTTGCGCCTGTAATCCCAGCTACTCAAGAGGCTGAGGCAGGAGAATTGCTTGAATCTGGGAGGTGGAGGTTGCAGTGAGCTGAGATTGCACCACTGCACTCCAGCCTGGGCGACAGAGCAAGACTCCACCTCAAAAAAATAAATAAATAAACACTGACAAAAATTCATTTCTTCCCAGGCATGTTCAATATGGCATATTTATAAACCTGATATGCATAACCAGTAAATAAAAAAAAATAGCAAAGTATACATCTTCTAAGAATTCAGTGCTTGAGTAGCATGAATAATTTCAAAACCCAAACCATGTTATAGATAAATAACTCATGCTGTTAATACTTCTCCATTGATGGTGTATAAATCGACAGCAGTGACTGTAAGCAGGAAAAAAAATGTCAGACAGTCTTACATTCCTTTGTAATGTCATATTTCTATTTCTACTGCATCCATTTGGGAAAAAATTATATTCATTGTTACAGGAAATAAGTTACTCTTGTTAAGGTAAACCATGTGATAAAATTCTAAAATAATTTTGATGAATAAAGGAAATAATACAAACACCAAAAGATGTAATTTTGTTTGTTGGCCAAATTTGTAAGAAAAAATTTATAGGTAGGACTTTATTTAAAAAAAAAAAAGATCACTTAGTTCTGGAATCCTTATATCTTGACTCATTCTCTGTTTCTAAAATATTTGGGGGAAAATCAGAAACTTCTTTCAAAGTTGGAAACCCTCTCCTTAGAAGAATGTACCTCTGGAGAGAATCTTTTTTTATTTTTAGTTTTTGGGGTACATAGTAGGCATATATATTTATGGGGTACATGAAGTGTTTTGACACAGGTGTGCAATGTAAAATAAGTGTATCATGGAGAATAGGGTCTGTATCCTCTGAGGCATTTATCCTTTGAGTTATAAACAATCCAACTACACTCTTTAAGTCATTTTAAAATGTAAAATTAAGTTATTATTGACTATAGTCACTCCCTTATATTAATTTGCATATAATCTCACAGGGTTAAATCGCATTCAAGCAGTCGATGTCCAGGTTCACTCCTTTCTATAGGACGGCAACAATAAAGCTAACAGGAAAGAAAGGAAGTCGTCCATGTGAACTCATGAAAACTCACCCAGTTTCAGCTTCAGGTTCACACCAGCTGCTGCTATTCAACACGACCTTTCATTTTGGAGACTCCAGAAATGCCTCAAGTTTCCAAACAAAAAACTTTAACAAATTATTTCCAAGAGTTCCTACAAAATATTTCTATAGGAACTGTCTTCAAGACTGCCCCATTTGGCAAGCAGGTCTCAGCGTCCCTGAGTGTGTCATGGGTGAATAATATTGCCAGCTCTTGTTTGTTGTGTGTGTATAATGTGCCTGTTTGTTGTGTGTGTATAATGTGCCAGGCACTTGCAAAAGCACTTTACCTTAAGAGGCAGGTTCTATTTGCATTATTTTACGGAGGAAGAAACTGAGGCTTAAAATATCACATGGCTTGCCTGTGGTCATACAACCTGGACATTCAGATCCAAGTATTCTAACTCTGCTGGTGAATCATGAGTACAGGCTGTCTAGTGGGATGGGGATGGGGTGCCACTTGTAGAGACTGTGGACTGAAGGTGAAAGGACACCTTTGCTGAATATTGTTGGGGATGAGATTCTTAGTTGTCAGTCACTGACACAAATCCTGAGACTTTGATGAGCATCCGCAAATTTTGTCTCTGCCATCTCCAGCCAGCAAATACTGATTGAGAACCCACAAGTATAAGTGATTTGCATTTTTGTAAAACTTATGGTTCCCAAAGCATTCATTTATACATACTCCTATTTGATCCTCTCTGATTGTTTACTATAAGAGATTTTATATTGGATTTGCACAGCTCAAACATAAAAGTGAAAACAACATTCAGCACTTGCTTTTGGGGTTTTGGACCCTCTGATCTGCTTCATTCTACTTCCTTTCTATCTGATAGAAATCTTTCCCTTTTTAAAAATCTTAATACTTCAGAGAAACACTCTTTTCCCATAGGGATTCCCAAATCCAAATTGTGGTTCCTCCTCAGCAGCATTGAGCTCCTAACCATACCTGGAAGGAATATTACAAATCCATTTGCACTGATGTCAAGCTTCAAATTTGTCTGCTTTCTGTATTCATACTGAAGTGAACACAAAGCCATAGGCTGATGCCACACCAGGCTGTGCTGTCGGTGAAACCCCTAAAGAACTATACAAACAAAGATACAACAGAACAACAAAATCAGGCTTGCTCTTTTCTCCAACAATAATGTCAAAATCTCTGGGTAACTGGTTCTCTTCTGCTTCCTTTCTTTTTTCTCCCCAATTAAAAAAATGTCTTTTTGCACCTACGCTCTTAACGTTTTATATTTATAGTCTTTCCTTTTTTAAATAGTTTATTGCGTGTTTGCATTTTTTAAAACACTTTGGTATATTCAATAAATGTTTATTGAAGAAGAAATGTTATTTGGGTCCATTTAATAAGTGTTTATTCTTTACACCTTGAGCATCTGGGGGGAACAAAATAGACACTGACCTTGTCCTTTTGGAGTTTATATTCCAAGGTCTCTGGTAGAATCCATATGCTTTAAATGCTGTTATTGCCAGAGAGGTTATATCTATACATGTTGTGGCTGGACAAACATATGTCTGTCCTATCCTCATCCTTTATTTACAAACCACTTCTTTGTTGTCTGATATAGGCAAAGATTACTCCACTATGAACACCACATGGGGAACGGAACTTTCTCTCTTGCCCTTTGTGGTTTTAGTTTCTTTTCCTGACGATTGAGCATAGAAATGCTAGTAACATGGCATCAATTTATGTTCATATTTTCTCACTCAATTATATTTGGGGTTGTTTGTATTCATACCTTTATTGCAAAGGGAATTTGGTAGTTTTCAAAGGCACAATAAAATATGCTTAAATCATTTCGTTAGTCCGTTCTCACACTGGTGTAAGGAACTACCTGAAACTGGGTCACTCATGAAGAAAAAGCCTTAATTGACTCACAGTTCTGCAGGCTGTACAGGGAGCATAGGTGGGAAACTTTGGAAAATTTACCATCATGGAGGAAGGTGAAGGGGAAGCAAGCACTTCTTACCATGGTGGAGCAGGAGAGAGAGACAGTCCGAAAGGGGAAGTGCTACACAATTAAGCAACCACATCTCATGAGAACTCACTATCATGAGAAGAGCAAGGGGAAAATCCACCCTCATAATACAATCACCCTCCATCAGGTCCCTCCTCCAACATTGGGAATTATAATTTGACACGAGATTTGGGTGGGGACACAAAGCCAAATCATACCAATCATTAACATCAAATAAAATACAGCAGTCAGGTACAAACCCAAGGCTTAGAAAATTTGAGAATACTGATCGCAGAACTTTTCTCCAAGTGCCCATTAGTATGATGACATCATCAAAAAAATTTTTTGCAGAAGGCCTTGAAGCACCAAATCCTTTACCTGGTCCTAACCTTTATGGAAAGCTTTTTTCTTTCTTTTTTTTTTTCTTTTTCTGTATTATTCTTTTCTTCCTGTCTCCTTTGGCATGCTTGATAGTTTCTAAGAAGTTTCTCAACAAAAGAGACTTTCTCTGATCTTTTGGGAACATTCCCATTTTCTTCTTTAGGACCCTTCTTATTTTAATCAGTCTTTACAGCCTATGATAGGCACTGGATATTTTCAGTGACATTTGGTATCTAATATTCTCGGTGGAAAGAGTCATGCTTTAGGGTCATAGAGAACTGGGTTCAATTCTAGGTCTGTTTCTGAAAATAACTGTTTCCTTGGGTAAAGCACTTCCCTTCTGAGTTGCCTTCTTTACTCATAAAATTGAATTAATGGCATCTTACAGGCTGAACTTGGAGTTCAGATAGCATATTGGTGGCAAGGAGATTAATGACCCTCACCCAAATATTTCCACGTCCTAATCCCCAGAACTTATAAATATGTTAGGTTTCATGGCAAAGGAGAATTAAAGTTACAGATGGAATTGAGGCTGCTAATCAGTTGACCTTGAGACAAAAGATGACCCTGGATTGCCTGGGTGGGCCTAATGGAATGACAAGGGTCCTCTTAAGTGGAAGAGGGATACAACTGTTAGTGTCAGAGTGGTGCAATGTGAGAAAGATTGAACTGATCTTTACTAGCTCTGAAAATGGAAGGAGACCATGAAGCAACAAATACAGGTAGCCTCTAGAAACTGGAAAAGGCAAGGAAATGAATTCTGCCCTAGAGCCTGCAGAAAGGAATGCATTCCTGGCAACACCCTGAGTTTAGCCTACTTGAGTCCATTTGGGATTTCTGACGTCTAGGACCATAAGATCGTACTTCTGTATTGTTTTGAACCATTTCATTTATGGTGATTTGTTACAGAAGCAATAGGAAACTGTGGTAGGCAGAATAATGCCCATGCCCCAAAGGTGTCTACATGTCAATCCTGGAACCTGTGGATATGCCAGCTTAGATGGCAAAAGGGACTTTACAAATGTGATTACATTGAAGATCTTAGGCAGGAGAAATTCCTCTGTATTATTTGATAAATGTATTGTTAACAGCAGGGATCCTCATAAAAGGGTGGCAGAAGGGTTGGAGTCAGAGCAGGAGATGCAACAATGGAAGCAGAAGTCAGGGTAATGTGGGGTCACAAGCCAAGAAACACATGCAGCTTTGAGAAGTTGGAAAAGGCAAGAGAACAGATTCCCCCCTGAAGCCTCCAGAAAGGAACACAGCCTGCCAATACCTTGATTTTAGCCCAAGGAGACCCGTCTTGGACTTCTGACCTCCAGAACTGTAAAATAATAAATTCATGTTGTTTTAAGGCAGTTTATGAGTTTATAAGTTTGTGAGTTTCTTAGACTCCCACACAATAATAGTGGGAGACTTTAACATTACACTGTCAATATTAGACAAATCAACGAGATAGAAAATTAACAAGGACTCTGATGTTTTAAGATGCAATAGACCTGTCAACAGTAAGAACACTTACCAATGTCCATAAAAAGCACAAATCAAAGGGCGGGCTTTAGAGAGAACATAATGGTTTTAGTTCTGGATGTGTTGAGTTTGAGGTGCTTCCAGCTAAAGCAGTTCCACACTTTTTGGAAATCTGTGTCTGGTGCCTAGATGAGAAGATCAAGCTGGAGGCAGGAACTATAGAGAATATGGTGGAACTCATGCCAAGAGATTGGGTGACATCACTCAGGGGGACTTGCAAAGCTAAAGAAAAGAACAACAAATGTAATTGGTAATTTAGACAACATTTAAGATTTGGGCAGGGAAAGAGGAACTAGCAAAGGAGACAGGGAGACCAAAAAAAGTAGTTCAAGAGCTAAGAAGAGAACCAGATATGAGTAGGGTCTAGAAAGTAAAAATAGAAGAGAGTTCTGAGAATGGGATGCTGCTATCATAAAAAATAAGACAATTTCCAAGGACCAAAAGAGATGAGGACACTAAGGTAACAAATGTCACTCGTCCTTCCAAAAATGTGAAGGTGAAAAGAAACCAGAAACATCGTGCGGTATCTTGAGCAGAAGTCAGGGTAGAAAAGAGGTATTATTTCCTTTTTTTCTTTCCTTATTAGGATCAGGGAGACTGAGAAGCCACAGGGTTGGGGGTGAGAAGGCTTAGAAGGCTGACAGAAGTCTGACCAGGACAGTTGTGTCTCTTGACTTTGAAGTTACCTTTATAGCACAAAAGCTTAGTGAGGACTAATTGTGCTATTAAAAAAAATGGAAATCCTTAGTGTGGGTTAGGCAAAGCCAGAGCTAACAGAAGATACTGTGAGCTCTCACAATTTACACATACAGAATGCAAGAAAAAAGAATAAAATGTTTAGTGTTTGGGGAAGCTTTTGTCATACAAAATTGAAGCTATAAAATCTAGGATTACTTGAAAAGAAAATAAGAATACAACTTTGTGCTTTTTACCCATGATACAGTTTTTGAAGTCAGTCAACCTATAATGTTCAAGTGGCTCAAGAACAGTAATACGATGTTTCCTGGGGGCTTCAAATATGGAAAGACCTTGACTATGGATGGAATTCCAGTTAGCCACTATAATTCTGCAAGCAACATCTAAGCATCAGAAGAAAAACTGACATTTCATTCTTCATGTGGGAGTAAATGTTTTAATCTTGTCTGAACTAACAGCAACTTATACATTTTATAGAAGAATGTATTGAAACCATAAATAATACTGAACGGAAATATAGGCTGTTTATTTATTAAATGGTTCTTTCAAAAAACGATGTGAGTTACAGAAGTTTACTGTTCCCTTTTGTAATGCAACTTTGGAATTTCTTTCTTTTGTAAATACATAATTATTTACAAGAAAAGAAATATTTAAATGACATTTATTTTTTAAAATTAAGGTACAAACATTGGTTTAAATCAAACGTTAACTGAGCACAGATAGAAATTCTTCTCTCCACTCCTCACTTACTGTACTTTGCCATTCGACACTCTATTATGATGGAATTATGTTCTGTAGAAGAGCCTCCTTGAAGAGTAGTGAGAAGTAGAGACTTGAGTCTAATTCCAGTTCCGCTGCCAAGTGGCAAGCCACTACCTTCTCTGGATTTCAGTCAAAATATATTTTGCAGGTTTTTTTATTCCTATTTCCCATATTAAACACATCTTAATACATTCTCATTTCCGGGAAGAAGAGAGATAAAATCTGATGGGGAGAGTAAGGCAAAAAGAAGTTCATTGACCGACAAGAGTTCGACACCAGCCTGGCCAACATGGTGAAACTCCGTCTCTACTGAAATTACAAAAATTAGCTGGGTGTGATGGTGCATACCTGTCATTCCAGCTACTCAGGAAGCTGAGGCACAAGAATCGCTTGAACCCA
Organism: Pithecia hirsuta; assembly: GCA_963573645.1. Taxonomy (NCBI): domain Eukaryota; kingdom Metazoa; phylum Chordata; class Mammalia; order Primates; family Pitheciidae; genus Pithecia; species Pithecia hirsuta. Next base: position 24,304 of record CAUYLZ010019713.1, on the reverse strand, counting down.
GGAGACTTAAGTTGCAGTGAGCTGAGATCACGTCACCGCACTCCAGCCTTGGTGATGAAGTGGGATTCCATGTCAAAAACAAAAACAAAAATGAAAAAAAAGAAAAAGGAATTGATTGAGTACAAAGAACAAAGACATCAAGAGAGAAGGAGGTGAAACAGAAGCTCTCAGTCAACAACAGCATTGTACAGTGTGGCTAATAGGATAGGCTCCGCACTGCCAGAGTTCCAATCCAGCCTTTGTCCCTCACTGGCTAGAGCCCTAGAGTGAGTTATTTAACTTTATATCCCCATCCTAAAAATAAGCAAATTATAGACCTTACTGCTCAGGGTTGTTGTAAGGATTCAAGGAGCTAATATGAAAACAGAAAATGCTCACAAGAAAATGGTAAATCTAAGAAAAATACTCATACATGAAAAGACAACAAACCAACTTTCCATATTATTTGCACTAGCTTTCTCATCTTTAATCTTCAGTGGCTTCAATGTCTGGCAATAGGAACATGTTAGTCAAACCAGGGGCAGGTTCAGTTTCAAAGTGGCCTAAAGATTATTCAATTGGGGAGGCCATTTTTAAGAAACATAAGACAGATAGATGAATTATGAATGCAACCAGGCCGCTGCCTGCTAGAACCAAGGCACTTACGCAGCCTGAAGCGCAGGCATCATCATAGCCCCTTGTATAGCCACCTCTGCTCTCCTCCTTTACATTATACAGCACAGCGTGTTGCAGTGACTTGGAACTCTCTTGGTACCCTTGCTGCAAAACAGAACAAATTTAGGAATTCTGCTACAAATTAGCTACGGCAGAATCCTGACTCCACTGAGAGGTTCTTGGATCCCATGAGACTCAAGGCTGAGAGACTCCCAGAATGCTTGAAATTGGAAGAGACCCACTCGATGTTTTTATTATTAAAGCATGTCCTACGTGCAGACCCAGAGGCTGGCTTTGTAATTGCTGGGTCCTGAAATCCAGAAAAAGCAGGCGGGAGTTGTGAGGCTGCCAAAGAACAGGGCCCCCAAGCAGCTGCCTGTGGTGTGTGTGTGTGTGTGTGTTGAGAGCCAGCTTTCTCAGACAGTGCTTGGGGAGGGCTCAAGTTACTGAACTCCTGGGAGAAGTCAGCCTGTTATCTAATCCAGAAGAATATAGCTGAGAAGGGAAAAGAGAGAGGATGGGCTAAGAGAGAGGGAAGCAAAATATATTTCCTGTCTGTCCTCTTGAAAGGCAATAAGATATTGTCCCTAATGGCTTCACTCTGACAGACAGAGACAACACTCCCTAAGGACTCCACTGATAGGCAGTCAGTGAAGAGCTGGGCCTTTGGAGAACAGGAGCATATGAAGGCAAACAGCCAGTGACATAATTTCCTTTTTCTTTTTAAAATTGTTCTTGCAAACTATCCAAAACTTCTGAAGCATATTTATTTACATTAAGTAAATTCAATATAGTAATAGAAATTTCCTTTCCTTAAGGTGGGGGGTAAGGGAATGATGTTGTACAAAAAGAAAAAAGAGAATATTAAATTTTCTTTATAACACATCTATGAAACTCCTCTTTTGTGGGAGGCAACAGAGCTTAGTGATTAGAATGGGTTTTGGGTGCTGGGGCTGGCTCCCTCGCTTTTCAGCTGCATTCTGGACAATGGGTAGCCATTCTTTTTTCTTTTTCCACCCAGGCTGGAATGCAGTGTACAATCATAGTTCACTGCAGCCTGGAACTCCTGAGATCAAGTGATCCTCCTGGCCTTGCAAAGTGCTAGGATTACAGACATGAATCACACCATTTTTAACTTCAGTTTCCTTATAAGCAAAACAGGGAGAAACATAGTATCTACCTCACAGTAGTGCCAGGAAGATTGAATAAGACAAACCAAGCTCCTGGCAAGGCACCTTGTATCTACTAAGTGCTCTAAAAGTGTAGCTATTATTATTTCCATTATGCATGGCTTGATATTTTCTTAATTCAATGTATCAATCACTTAACTGATCAAAGGAAATGTGGCCTGAAAATTTCTGGAAAGTAACAGTTACTAAACCCTTTTTTTTCTTTATTGTTCATTTGTTTCTCAAATTGTAGACTTATTGTATTAATTTTTTAAATGTAAAAAGTCACCCACTAAAGGCCCCCAAGTGGGCAAAGAGCTGGGCCTTTGGAGAACAGGAGCTTATTGAACAATGCTATAAGCTATTACTGAAATTAAGAAATGATACCCTAGAAAAGAACACATGTTTGAACATTTGTCATTAACATCTTATTAAAGCTGTTCTGTATGTTTGAGTTTCAGCCTTCCTAAACTCTGTCCTTGGAGGGACATCCAGACCTGGAGCAGAAACAGAAAGTGTGGTCCTTGGCCTCCGAGGAGCTTATAATTTAATAGAGGAACTAGCTCTCCACAGCATCACATAAATAAACATAACAGAAGCACATAAGCAAACATTTATAGATAGCTAAGCACAGCTGCATAGGTTTACACAGGTGCTAAATAATATATCAGGGAAAGAAAAATTAAGAAAGTAAAGATTATTACGGTGCTCAACAACTAGAATACAGATCAACGTAAGTTTTGAAAGGCTTCATGAGTACTAAATACAGTCACCACTGAACAACACAGGTTTGAACTTCGAGAGTTCACTTCTCCTGGGATTTTTTTCAACCAAGTATGAACAAAAATATAGTAGTAGCCAAGGAGAGGGGTGGGGAATGTATCCTGGAACCAATCCCCATTGTATACTGAAGGGTGACTGTAGTGTATTGAGGCTAAGGAAGTTCAAAGATCAGTGAAGAAAAAAGGAATTTCAAATTATGGAAAGAACAGTAATAATGGATTAAAAATAAGTGAGGCTGAACTATCGTTGACAATTATTTATAACTGACATCTGAGCTTTTCCAGTGTCAAGAATTCAGCTTTACATGAATTACCTCATTTAAAACTCACAACAACTCAGTAAGATTGTGTCATTTAAATTTTACAGATGAGGAGACGGAGGCTCAGGGAAATTAAATGACTTGACCAAAATTTATGTCTAAGGGTCAGCAAGTGCCTATACTGGGATTTGAACCTAAGTCTGTCTGACTCCAAACCGGCACTCCTAAGCTATTACTCCACTTCCCTGCTTCATACCCTAGAAAGGTAAGAGATACAAAAGGGGCTATTTGAAAAATAAACAGCAGGATGAACAGCTAGTTACTAAGCCCCTTCAAGGCCCAAATGAAGAGCATGATTGGACCAGACAGTGTGGAAGAGGACAGAGAGGTAGAAGCGGGATAGAGGAGCCTTTGGATGGCCAGGGGCCAGTAAGGGGGCACCAATGGCACATATCCATCTTCCAACTGAAGCATTACAGACAAACTCTTCCTTTATCATTGAGCAAGTTGCTTTGATCCACACATTCCCTAAAAACACTGCAGTGTCACCATACCACACAGTGGAAGACATCCCATCCCAAATATACACATATATAACCAGAGAGAACACTGGTTATCCACTTGGTGACCTGGCCAACTGGCAACTGAACTGGAAAAACATCTGCTGACCTAAAAACTACTCTACTAGGCAACCTTCCCTTCATGAGTTGCCTGTAAAGCGTTCCCTGTTAACCTACTCATTAGGATAAGAGTGAGTCTTTGGGAAAAGATGCACCTGGACTCAAGTCCAGGCTGTCACCTACTGGCTCTGTGACCTTCGACAAGCTTTGTACGTGGGCTAGGTATCATTTGTAATATATATATAATAATTCTATCCTAGGGTTATAGGGAGGATTAACTGAGATGATACATGAGAAACAGTCCAGTGCTTGGGCTATAATAAGTGCTCAAACAGACTAGCTGTTGTTACTAAGAACATGACGACAGGTAAAGCACTTTCTAAGCTCTTCAAAGCAGTCAAAGACGTCCATTTTTACTTTACTGCTGAAATCTACAATGTGATTCTTACATTAGAGATATAAAAATCCGGCATTTAGGGCATTTGCATTAGGCAAGTATATTTTTGCTTGGAATAGCACTACTTACTCATGTGAGATAAAGAACTATCTAAATTACAATACTTTGGAACTACAGTAACCAAATCCTATAGCTGCTGTGGTCTAGGGTGGCTGGCTACCCCTGCTAATTTAAACATTTTCTCTCAGGCTATTGGTTTCCTTCCGGCTTCCTGTGATGCTATCTCAGACACAATTGCAACCAGGGTTTGCAGTGCAGCTTAATGACACATTTCTCAAGGTTTTGTTTTGGTGTTGCTCTGTCGTGTGGGGGATAAGGGAGTGCAATCTATTGTAGCTGTTCCTTATCAATCAGATAAGCCTGAGGAGCTTCCCAATTAATCTTAGTGTGTCATAAAGCCAATCAGTACGTGAAAACAAGAATTTCTCATTTACTGAAATGATATTTGTCTTGTAATTACTGTCTGGGAATGTAGAATCAAGTAGAAAACATTAAGGAAATTGCCCTCCTCCCACAAATTTAAACTTGATGATTATTAAAAATAAAAAAGACCAAGAATATCATTTGGTAGTCTAAGCTGCTTGTCCTGGTTTCAAGGTAAGCACATGTCTTTTAATGTAAAATAATATACTAAAACATGCTTATAGCTTAAAACCCGAAATAAATTTATGGAGCACAGTAATATTTTCATCAATCCTGGAACTAGATATAAGAAATTAATTTGGAAAATGTATTTTCCCTACATAAATGTTTGGTCTTTTCAGAGAAAGAAAACAAACTAAAAAATGCAGCCTTTATATAAATAAGGGATTATTACATAGCACAATAAAAATTAATAAGGCAAGTATCCAATCAGAAGATGCCATTTTTTGAGGTCTTACTGGGTACATATCAGTGTGCTAGGCTGGGTGGACAATATAAGATTATGGGTAAGAGAACTAATATCATTCCTTTTGTGTCTAGTAGGCCCTCAAATATTTATTGAGATGAACTGAGTTTAATGGAATTGAACTTGGAATTTACTTGAATGAGCTCAATGAGACATTGCCCCTATACTAAAATCTACAGTCTAGCCATGTAATTAAAGTATATATGTATGCATAACATTTTTTTAAATACAGCTAATAAATAACAATATGCAGCTACCATTTTTTTACTTTGAAATAACTGTAGACACATAGGAAATCAGAAAAATAGTTCAGAGTCCAGCGAACTCTTAACCAAGCTTTCAAGGTACCATTTTCCATTACTGTAGTACCATATCAAAACCAGGAAGTTGACATTTGTACAATGCTGCTAACTAGACTACAGACCTCATTCCGCTTTCAGCAGTTTTTACCTGCCACTCAATTGGGGACGGGGGTGTTATATGTGAGAGTACGAATAAGTAAGCGTAGGTGACTATAGTCTTTTGCAAAATTGAATCTCTTGTATGGGTTCCTGTAACCACCACCACAATCAGGATACAGAATGATTCTATTTCCATAAAGGAATGAGCAGGGGCTACCCCTTGACACTCACACCCGCCTTCCTCACTGTCTCCTGGTAACTGCTATTTCTATCATTTTGTCATTTCTATTCTCTATTTCTATCATTTTGTCATTTCAAGAATGTTATATAAATAGAATCGTGTAGTATGCAACCTTTTGAGATTGGGTTTTTTCACTAAGCGTAATGCCCTTGAAATCTCTCCAAGTTGTTGCATGTGTCAATAATTTGTTCATCTCATTGCTGAAAAGTATGCCACGATATAGACATACCAGTTTGTTTAACCATTTACTCATTGAAGAACATTTGTGCTATTTCCAATTTTTGTCTGTTAAAATTTAACTGCTATGAGCATTCATGCACAATTTTTTTTGCCAACCTACATTTTCATTTCTCTGGGATAAATGCTCAGGAGTGCAAATGCTGGCTGTCAGGCTGAATGCCTATTAACCTCAATAGAGATGGCACCAGGTTCAAGAGGCTGAAGAAGAGACCCAGAGACAGCAAATGACACATGGAGTTTTATTTAGGGCTTACATTTAGGGGAGAGAGTTCGACGGCAGCAGCCTACACAGGAGAACTACACAGCCCAGTGGAGGTGGGCTGGGCAGGAAAACTGTAACCACTTACAAAAAGCATCCAGTTTATAATAGCATTTTCACTTAGCACCCTTTCCCTAAAACTTCCACCTGGCAACCTTCATTCAACCCAAAACTTGGGGCCTCAATATGCTGTGTAGCTGGTATTCCATGGGATAAGCCAGGGGCCAAGATGTTCCACATAGAAAAAGAATTAATCTTCAAGTTGTCTGCTCCCAGCTTCCCTATCTAGGAAGACATATTCAGGTGTCTCTGTCACACCGGGTATTTATCAGAGTATGCTTAAGTTACTGAAATCAGATGCATTTACCCTACTCTGGGTAACATGATAGTTGCATGGTTAGCTTTGAATAAATTACCATTCATTTCCACCAACTACATATCAGAGAACTAGTTTCTCCACATTATCTCCAACATTTAGTGTTATCACCATTTTTTAAAATATATTTTATTGCACATTAGGTTCTGGGGTACATGTGCAGAACACGCAGGATTGTTGCCTAGGTACATATATGGCAATGTGGTTTGCTGCCTCCATCCCCATCACCTGTGTCTGGCATTTCTCCCCATTTTATCCCTTCCCAACTCCCTACCCCCACACTATCCCTCCCCTAGACCCCCCAACAGACCCCGGTGTGTGATGCTTCCCTCCCTGTATCCATGTGTTCTCATTGTTCAACACCCATCTATGAGTGAGAACATGTGGTGTTTGATTTTCTGTTCTTGTGTCAGTTTCCTGAGAATGATGGTTTCCAGATTCATCCATGTCCCTACAAAGGACACGAACTTATCTTTTTTATGGCTTCATAGTATTCCATGGTGGATATGTGCCACATTTTCCTTGTCCAGTCTATCATCAGTGGGCATTTGAGTTGGTTCCAGGTCTTTGCTATTGTAAACAGTGCTGCAATGAATATGTGTGTGCATGTGTCTATATAATAGAACGATTTATAATCCTTTGGATATATACCCAGTAATAGGATTGCTGAGTCAAATGGAATTTCTATTTCTGGGTCCTTGAGAAATCACTACACTGTCTTCCACAATAGTTGAACTAATTTACACTCTCACCAACAGTGTAAAAGTGTTCCTATTTCTCCACATCCTCTTCAGCATCTGTTGTCTCCAGATTTTTTAATGATCACCATTCTAAATGGCATGAGACGGTATCTCAATGTGATTTTGATTTGCATTTCTCTAATGACTAGTGATGATGAGCATTTTTTCATATGTTTGTTGGCCTCATATATGTCTTCTTTTGAAAAATGTCTTTTCATATCCTTCACCCACTTCTGAATGGGTTTGTTTGTTTTCTTCTTGTAAATCTGTTTTAATTCTTTATAGATTCTTGATATTAGCCCTTTGTCAGATGGGTAGATTGCAAAAAATTTTTCCCATTCTGTTGATTGCCAATTCACTCTAACGATTGTTTCTTTTGCTGTACAGAAGCTCTGGAGTTTAATTAGATCCCATTTATCTATTTTGGCTTTTGTTGCCAATGCTTTTGGTGTTTTAGTTATGAAGTCCTTGACTATGCCTATGTCCTGAATGGTTTTGCCTAGATTTTCTTCTAGGATTTTTATGGTGTTAGGTCTTACATTTAAGTCTTTAATCCATCTGGAATTAATTTTAGTGTAAGGTGTCAGGAAGGGGTCCAGTTTCTACTTTCTGCACATGGCTAGCCAGTTTTCGCAACACCATTTATTAAACAGGGAATCCTTTGCCCATTGATTGTTTTTGTCAGGTTGTCAAAGATCAGATGGTTGTAGATGTGTGGCGTTACTTCTGAGGCCTCTGTTCTGTTCCATTGGTCTATATCTCTGTTTTGGTACCTGTACCATGCTGTTTTGATTACTGTAGCCTTGTAGTATAGTTTGAAATCAGGTAGCGTGATGCCTCCAGCTTTGTTCTTCTTGCTTAGAATTGACTTGGCTATGTGGGCTCTCTTTTGGTTCCACAGGAAGTTTAAGGTGGTTTTTTCCAGTTCTGTGAAGAGGGTCATAGGTAGCTTGATGGAGATAGCATTTAATCTATAAATTACTTTGGGCAGTATGGCCATTTTCGCAATATTGATTCTTCCTAACCATGATCATGGAATGTTTCTCCGTCTGTTTGTGTCCTCTCTTACTTCCTTGAGCAGTGGTTTGTAGTTCTCCTTGAAGAGGTCCTTTACATCCTTTGTTAGTTGTATTCCTAGTTATTTTATTCTCTTTGTAGCAATTGTGATTGGCAGTTTGTTCTTGATTTGGCTCTCTTTAAGTCTGTTATTGGTGTATAGGAATACTTGTGATTTCTGAACATTGATTTTGTATCTTGAGACTTTGCTGAAGTTGCTTATCAGTTTTAGGAGATTTTGGGCTGAGATGATGGGGTCTTCTCAATATACAATCATGTCATCTGCAAATAGAGACAATTTGACTTCCTCCTTTCCTAATTGAATACACTTTATTTCTTTTTCTTGCCTGATTGCTCCAGCTAGAACTTCCAATACTATATTGAATACGAGTGGTGACAGAGGGCATCCTTGTCTAGTGCCAGATTTCAAAGGGAATGCTTCCAGTTTTTGCCTATTCAGTACAATATTGGCTGTGGGTTTGTCATAAATAGCTTTTATTATTTTGAGATACATTCCGGCAATACCTAGTTTATTGAGGGTTTTTAGCATAAAGGGCTGTTGAATTTTCTCGAAGGCCTCCTCTACATCTATTGAGATAATCATGTGGTTTTCATCTTTGATTCTGTTTATGTGGTGAATTATGTTTACAGACTTGCATATGTTGAACCAGCCTTGCCTCCCTGGTGTGAAGCCTACTTGATCGTGGCGGATAAGCTTTTTGATGTGCTGTTGCAATCGGTTTTCCAGTATTTTATTGAAGATTTTCACATCGATGTTCTTCATGGATATTGGCCTGAAGTTTTCTTTTCTTGTTGAGTCTCTGCCAGGTTTTGGTATCAGGATGATGTTGGTCTCATGAAATGATTTGGGAAGGATTCCCTCTTTTTGGATTGTTTGGAATCGTTTCAGAAGGAGTGGTAGCAGCTCCTCTTTGTATGTCTGGCAGAATTCACCTGTGAACCTATCTGGACCTGGGCTTTTTTTGGTTGCTAGGCTGTTAATTGCTGCCTCAAATTCAGCCCTTGTTAGTGGTCTATTCAGGGTTTTGACTTCTTCCTGGTTTAGGAAGAAGTCAAACATCTTTATTTCTGCCTTCATTTCATTGTTTATCCAGTCAACATTTTAGAGCCAGTTGTTCAGCTTCCTTGAAGTTGTGTGGTTCTGAGTTAGTTTCTTAATCCTGAGTTCTAATTTGATTGCACTGTGATCTGAGAAACTGTTTGTGATGATTTCTGTTCTTTTGCATTTGCTGAGGAATCATTTATTTCCAATTATGTGGTCAATGTTAGAGTAGGTGTGATGTGGTGCTGAGAAAAATGTATATTCTGTGGATTTGGGGTGGAGAGTTCTGTAAACATCTATTAGGTTTGCTTGGTCCAGATCTGAGTTCAAGTCCTGGATATCCTTGTTAATTTTCTTTCTCGTTGATCTGTCTAATATTGACAATGGGGTGTTAAAATCTCCCACTATTATTGTGTGGGAGTCTAAGTCTCTTTGTAGGTCATTAAGAACTTGCTTTATGTATTTGAGTGCTCCTGAGTTGGGTGTGTATATATTTAGGATTGTTAGCTCTTGTTCCATTGATGCTTTTACCATTATGTAATGTCCTTCTTTGTCTCTTTTGGTCTTTGTTGGCTTAAAGCCTTTTTTATCAGAGACTAGGATTGCAACTCTTGTTTTGTTTGCTCTCCATTTGCTTGGTAAATCTTCCTCCATCTGTTTACTTTGAGCCTATGTGTATCCTTGCACATGAGATGGGTTTCCTGGATACAGCACACCAATGGGTCTTGACTTTTTATCCAATTTGCCAGTCTTTGTCTTTTGATTGGGGCACTTAGCCCATTTACATTTAAGGTTAATATTGTTATGTGGGAATTTGATCCGCCATTTTAATGCTAGCTGGCTGTTTTGCCCATTAGTTGACGCAATTTCTTCATTGTGCCAATGCTCTTTACCATTTGGTACATTTTTGGAGTGGCTGGTACCGGTTGTTCCTTTCTACGTTTAGTGCTTCTTTCAGGAGCTCTTGTAAATTAGGCCTGAAGGCCTGATAGTGATGAAATCTCTGAGCAATTGTTTGTCCATAAAGGATTTTATTTCTCCTTTACTTATGAAGCTTAGTTTCACTGGATATTAAATTCTAGGTTGAAAGTTCCTTTCTTTAAGGGTGTTGAATATTGGCCCCCACTCTATTCTGCCTTGTAGGGTTTCTACAGAGAGAGCCGCTGTGAGTCTGATGGGCTTCCCTTTTGTGGGTAACCCAACCTTTCTTTCTGGCTGCCTTTAGCATTTTTTCCTTCATTTCAACCCTGGTGAATCTGATGATTATGTGCCTTGGCGTTGCTCTTCTTGAAGAATATCTTTGTGGTGTTCTCTGTATTTCCTGGACTTGAATATTTGCCTGCCTTGCTAGGTTGGGGAAGTTCTCCTGGATAATACCCTGAAGAGTGTTTTCCAGCTTGGATTCATTCTCTCTGTCACATTCAGGTACACCTATCAAACATAGATTAGGTCTTTTCACAGAATCCCATATTTCTTGGAGGCTTTGTTCATTTCTTTTCACTCTTTTTCTCTAATCTTGCTTTCTCATTTTATTTCATTGAGTTGATCTTCAATCTCTGATATCCTTTCTTCTGCTTGGTCGATTCAGCTATTGAAACTTGTGTGTGCTTTGCCAAGTTCTCGTGTTGTGTTTTCAGCTCCATCAATTCATTTATATTCTTCTGTTAGCTGTTTATTCTCGTTAGCATTTCATTAAACCTTTTTTCAGGGTTCTTAGTTTCTTTGCATTGGGTTAGAACTTGCTGTTTTAGCTCAGAGAAGTTTGTTATTACCCACTCTCTGAAGTCTCTGTCAATTCATCAAACTCATTCTCCATCCAGCCTTGTTCCCTTGCTGGTGAGGAGTTGTGATCCTTTGGAGAAGGAGAGGTATTCCGATTTTGTGTGTTTTCATCCATTTTGTGCTAGTTTCTTCCCATCTTTGTGGATTTATCTACCCGTGGTATTTGTAGTTGGTGACTTTTGGATGGGGTCTCTGAGTGGATATCCTTTTTGTTGATGATAAAGTTATTTCTTTCTATTTTTTAGTTTTCCTTCTAACAGTCAGGCCCCTCTGCTATAAGACTGCTGGAGGTCCACTCTAGACCCTGCTTCCCTGGGGATCACCTGTGGTGGCTGCAGAACAGTAAGGGTTGCTGCCAGTTTCTTCTTCTGTTATCTTCATCCCAGAAGGATACCTGACATATGTCAGCCTGAGCTTCCCTTTATGAGGTGTCTCTTTGCATATATGGGGTTTGGGGAGCTGCTTGAGGAGACAGTCTGTCCCTTATAGGAGCTCAAGTGCTGAACTGCAAGCTCTGTTGTTCCATTCAGAGCTGCTAGGCGGGTACGTTTAAGTCTGCTGCAGCGGAACTCAAAACTGCCTTTTTTTCCCCAGCTGCTCTGTCCCAGGAAGGTGGGGCTTTATTTATAAGTTCCTGATGTGCTGCTGCCTTTTTTCAGAGATGCCCTGCCCAGTGAGGTGGTAGTCTAGTCACAGTCTGGAGCAGAGGAGTTGCTGAGCTGCTGTGAGCTCTGCCCAGCTGCTGTGTGAACTTCCTTGAGGTTTTGTTTATAGGGGTATAGTTAGAACTGCCTCGGTAATGGCAGTCTGCCTCAGTAATGGTGGACTGTCTCTGTAATAGCAGACTGCCTCGGTAATGGCGGACTGCCTCGGTAATGGTGGACTGCCTCGGTAATGGTGGACTGCCTCGGTAGTGGTGGACTGCCTCTGTAATGGTGGACACCCTTCCCCCCATAGAGCTGGACCGTCCCAGGTCCAGCTGTGCTTGCTGTGAAACTTTCAATCTAGAGCGTTTCAGATTGCTGGTCTTTGTGGGAGTGGGACCTGCTGAGTCAGATCCCCTGGCTCCCTGTTTCAGTCCCCTTGTTTCAGTTGAATTGGTGCCTCTGTTCCCCAGGAGTTCCAGGCGCCAGTTGAAATGGCTGCCCAGATTTGTGTGAATGTTTGTGCGGAGACCCGCTGCGCAGGTTGAAACAGCCATGCTAGAGACTCATGGTACTTTTCTGCCTGGGAATCTCCTGGTCTGTGGGCAGTAAAAGCTGGTTTGGAAATGCGGTGATCACTCACTCTCTGCATTCTCACTGGGAACTGCACTCCAGAGCTGTTCCTATTTGGCCATCTTGTCTGGTTCCCACCATTTTTTATTTTAGCCATTCTGGTAGGTGTGCAGTAATACCTCATTGTGGTTTTAAACTACTTTTCACCAATACGCCATACTTAAAAGGTGTCATAGAGAGTTGATTGATTGCCAAATTGTATGGATGAATTTTCTCCTCTATTCTGGTAGTTCTAAATCATGGTGTTCTATTAGAATCATCTGGGAAGCTTCTTTGTGTGTGTGATGGAGTCTTGCTCTGTTGCCCAGGCTGGAGTGCAATGTCGTGATCTCCACTCACTGCAATCTCCACCTCCTGGTTCAAGTGATTCTCCTGACTCAGCCTCCCAAGTGGCTGGGATTAGAGACCCCTGCCACCACGCCCAGATAATTTTTTGAATTTTTAGTAGAGACAGGGTTTTGCCATGTTTCCCAGGCTGGTCTTGAACTCCTCACCTCATGATCTGCCCACCTCAGCCTCCCAAAGTGCTGGGATTACAGGTGTGAGCCACTGCACCCAGCCTCACCTGGGAAGCTTTAACATCATTCCAGAGCCCAGGCCACACCTCAGACTAATTAAAGACAAATCTCTCAAGGAGGACCCAGGCATCATTATTTAGTTGCTAAAGTTCCTTAGGTAATTCCAGCATGCAGCCAAGGTTGAAGGTCAATGCTGCATCTAATTTCTACACAGATACAAGAAATGTGACCATCTTTGAAACCCTTTGCTGGCTCCCCATCATCTGTACTGCAGATCGAACCCAAGCTCATTGGCAGGCTCTTCCCCACTTTCCCACATATTATGCTCTGTAGTCATGAATTATGTGCAGCTTGCCACATATACCCCTATGAGTTGTGAAAAATCCTTGCAGTTAGAACCTGAGAATATACATTTTTGTCAGAGTACCGCAAGTGATTGTGAAGCACAATAACATTTGAAAGCAACTTTACCTCCACTAATTGGAAAGTGATTTACCCATTTGTTCATTCCTCTGTTCCTCCTTTCTTTATTTATCCATCCATCCAACAAATACTTGTTGATTACCTAATGTGTGCCAAGCACCAGAGTGAATAGCTATGATGCAGTAGTGGAAGGTCCTGGTAGACAAGAAAAAATGAGAAGGTGAGTAGGGGGTAAGGAAAGGCATTCAGGGATCTGAAGGGGTGACACCCCACCCAGCTGGGAGTTCCAGACCTAAAAGATGAATGGGAATTAGCCAGGCAAAGAGAAGCAGGGGAAAATGTAGTTTTCCTAAAACAGAAAACAGCATGTTTAAAGGTTAACAACAAAATGACATGGCTCATGCAGAAAAATGTTAAGAAATTTGGTATGGCCAGAGCAGGAAGGGAAAAGACTAAATAAAAAAATCAAGTCTTTTAATTATATTACTTTAATGTCTCTAAAAAAAGTAATATTCATAAATAAGGATCAATGGCTGTGAATGAATGAAGTCATTTTTTTTCAGCAAACAGTAAATGCTAATGGCAGTCTGAAGCACTTTTGAAGACTCGATTGGAAATATCCCTTACCCCATTAAACTCTAAAACAGCATTTTCTTAAACTTCTGACCCTGCCCAGGAGTGGTTAGCCTCAACTTCAGGGTCAAGAGATTTGCTTCAGGCACTTTCAGAATCAACTTTTATGGGAATGAAGTACTCTCTATTAATCCAAGTGTTCATCTCTGACAGAGGAAATTGCTCTGCTCCCTAAACGACTCCAACACTTCACTTTTCAAATACATGTCAGCTGTGCTGCTGCACATCCACAGCAGATGTCATTCTGCTGCTTGAGTCAGCGACTCAGAGAAGCTGTGTTCCCTGTGTGTGTGTGTATGGGGAGGAGGGGCTGGGGGGGATTAAGGCATAAGATCCAAACTGAAGCAGGTAAAGTTCTTAAATCATTGTAGTATTCCAATGGAATGAAAGAAAAAAGATGATCCTTCCACTGAACTGCTGAAAAAGTTATCAAGAAAACTAAAGAGGAAAAGAAAATAAGTAAAATTTAATTCTCAATGATTAATGGAACAAAAGAAAAGGCACATCTCATCTCACTGGGGAACTTTGTTGTTCCAGAATGATTCTAAGTTCACTTAGGGATATATTTTAATTATATTCATGTTTTGGTAAAATTTATGAGCTGAAGATCATTTCCTGAAAATAAGACATTTATAAAAATCCCTGCCAACACTGGAGTAAATTTTACTTTATCAAAAAAAAAACCATTTAGGGTTATAATTTTTTATAAATAAAGTTAATTTTTGTGCTGTTGTGAGACTTTTCTCCTTCCTCTAGATCACTAACAGCAACAAAACCGAGGTGTCCACTTGTGAGTTCAACACTGCAACAGGTCCAGGTTAGTTCAACACCCCTAACCTGGGTGTCCCCACTAACCAACTATGAGTTAGAACTATAGCTTAAACTATGCTGTTTAAGCTCCCTACACCAGTATATCACTGCAAAGCTTTAAGAACCTTTCTGAATATGAGACCATGTAAACAGAGTAGCTGGGAGGCAATATCTTCACATCAATTTTAGGGTATTTCAAGGACCACAGAGCAGATTATGGGAACTCAGGGATATCTTAGAAAATCTAGGGCACACAGTCACTGCTCCTACCCCCAAATGACTTGTAATCCAAACTGTGTTGACATGGATGAAAATGAGGCCAAAGAACAATCTTCCTTGAACATGTAATAAACATGGTTAAGAATTTATAGTCTCAACCAATTTTCTTTTTTTTTTTTTCCACCATCAGCAATTTTCAAGTCCTTTGAAGCCCCTAAACTCCTTAATAAAAGGGGATGTTCAAAAAGCTCCTCCACCAGCCAGCTTCTCAAGCTACTCACTTTTGCCATTGTCTGTAACAAAACTAAAAATAATTTGGTATGAAGTATGGTATTTAGGGATAAAAAGCAAAACTCTCTCTTAAAAAGAATGAAAACTAAAGGGAGTGTGTGTGTGCATGCATGCATGTGTATGTGTGTACATGCGTGTGTGTTCTAGGAGAGGTCAGACTTGGAACACAATGCTAAGTTTCTACCATGTCCTTATTAAATATCTTAAGCCACTAATTCATTCCATTCATGACTGCCCTATTTGGAAGGAAATTCTGAAGAGGCCAGCCCTTATAATGTCAGTCACCGGGGCACCTTCTTGAAGGCTACTCAGAAGTAGCAGAGTCTTTTTCTCCTGCTATCAGTCCATAGTCACCCAACTTTGGCCCTTTGTTAACAAAGCATTTGATAAGAAAACAAATGCAAAATTCCCTACAAATCATTGCCAACATTGAGACAACTGGTCTTCCCTAAACCTCCTGTATTATGTGTGTCTTCCCCACTCATCTCAATAATTAAATAGGACAGGGAAGAAGAGCAGCAAATTTCAAACTACCACTTTACTCCCACCCATGCCCCTCAGTCCTTAAGTCTTTGTCCTCTGCCCAAAAACTATTTTGTTTTCTCCATCTTGTCATCTGGCAGCCAAGAATATTGAACGTGACTTAAAGAAATAACACTATGTTATGAAAACATTGTTTTATCAGGACAACTGACCACGTATGTAAATGCATATATTCATTCTCTAAGTTGCAAGGCCATTTTTAGGGCAGAGAAGGGACTTGGTTACAATCTTTATTTATGCTATTTTTCAAATTTCATATGCTGAAGATAAAAAGCAAAGTTTGCCATTTTCCATTCTTGCAAGTTTATGAGGATTAGGGAGTACTTTCTCCATCCTGTGATTTAACGTGACTGAAAATTGCTTGTTAACTCCGAATATGATTTTGATATTGTCAAGCCCTAAAGATACCAAAAATAAAACATAGCTAATTAACAAGAAATCTTTTCGGAGGATGGCATGGTACGTTTTCAGGGTCTGGCTTGGCAAAGATGGGGAAAGTGATCCCTCACAAACACGGTGGGTGCAGGCGCGTGCAGAATCATGTTTCCGTAAGTGTGAGCTTTCTCCCTGGCTCCCATATTAAAGCCTGGCATGTTTATAAGCTGGCTGTTCCTTCCCTGCCTATCCCACTCTATCTCCCTTACAACTGTAATGCCTCTCTTCCATAAGAATTAAGCTGCAGGATGGTAAAAGGAAATGATTTCATTTGGGTGGAGAAGGGAAAAGATACAGCTTTAGTACAAATACTGTAAGGCAAATATGCTGTATAAGAAACACAGCTGCCGAGTCACAGGCTGAGTCTGCTAAGTGGCAGGGCCTTGCTTTAGCTGCTTCCCCGAGGAATAGAGCAGCACAGGTGGGAAGCGGGGAGGAGATGGGAGCCAAGATTTGCATCTTGGCTACATGTTCATAATTATCTTTATCCTGTAGTCCATTCCCTTTTTATTTTAGCAGAAACATTGCTCTCTAGAGGACTAGAGTGCTGTTCTGGCTGCTGTAACTTCTCTCTCGCAAACTGTAGAGAGAGGTAAAATGATGACTAACCTCCACCTTGGATCGCGCAAAATGTCTATTTCTTAGATTGGCACATACTGTGCTGATTCTAAAATCTAATCTGAAACTATATTCAGAAAGTAAGACCCTTTTAAAAACTTGGATTTAAGATTCTGTGCAAAACCAGAAAAGCATGGTTAGTCCTCAGAGTGGGGAAATATTGCAAGGCATGCGCTAATTAAACTTACTCTTGCTTGTTACATCATTCTTTATCTCCCACATGCTTCAGAGGAGGACATGCAAAACACATTGAAATGGGCTGGGTTCTGGGGTCACGATCACACACTGCCTGGTGCTGGTGAGCTTCTGATGGGCAGTAGGGGAAATGGAGTTAGCCTCTGTGCTTAGCAAGGCAACCTACTGGGGAGCTCAGATCTGGGGATAGCTGTGAATTTACTACTTTACGACACCATACCCTTTCCTTCCCACTTCACAAAGCACCATTGCAAACCTACCTCTCTGTTCTCCTTCAGTGTTGCAGGGACGAGGTAGTTTAAAGAATAGATCTCTTACAAATTGACTCTTGCAAACCTCAGCTGCTAATTTACCTAAGTTTCTTCCTGGACCTTTTATTGGCCTTCTGATTCACAGAATTAGATTAATCATAATCTTGTTTACTGACATACTCTCATCAGTGATGCATGTATGTCCTGCTTTTATTTACCTAGTTATCTATTTAATTTAATATTTTGAATAATTTAATAAGTGCCTATGAGACTATCGCTACCCCTAAAAGTCTAGAGCTTTAACAATAATCTACCTACATCCATATGTCTCCTTCTCATCTTAACCCCCACTCCCCATCAAATAACTTCATTCTAAATCCAGGGTTGATTATTCCCTTGCTTTCCTTTTTAAAATTGTCTTACTACATCTATACACATTCCCAAATTCATATGTTTATTTCACTTGTTCTTAACTTTTAAAAAAGAATAACACATCATAGTTATTCTTTAGGGACTTAATATTTTTGACTTAATACTATATGGCTAAAATTAATCCATTCATTTAGATGGTCTTTGTCTAGCCTTCTTTTACCTGAGTATTAGCAGTTTATTCACCCAGTATCCCATTAGCAGGGCATTTGGACTGTTTTTGTGTTTTCCTTGCTGTGACCAGTATGATATTCTTGTGCACATGTCCTGTGATGCATGTGCCAGAGTTTCCATTGGGGATATACTTAGGAGTAGAACAGCTGGGCCACAGGGTAGGAGGATGTTCAGCCTCACAACGTAATGTCAAACATTCTCAGTCAAACATGCCCCTTAATTCACATTCAAAAAGGGACCCCATCTTAAAAGAAGATGTGTCCGTGGCCAATACAGACTCTAAACAGTGGCCATCTTAGCATGGTGATGGGCCATAGGTCACAGATACCAGAGGGCTTTGCTAATTCTGGTATCTGAAGCCAGCAATTAGATAAATTGTACTGTTTTTAGATACTGCCTTACACGTGTATGCTACATGAGCCACGATTATAGTGATGCCCCTCCATTCCAGTTAAATAGAGAGAGCTATTTTTATTTTTAAGAAAGGATCTAAATGGAGTATTTTTTAATCCCTGAATTTTGTATAATTTATTTACTTATTAAGACAGAGTCTCACTCTGTTGCCAGGCTTAAGTGCAGTGGCATGATCTCTGCTCACTGCACCCTCCGTCTTCCAGGTTCAAGTGGTTCTCCTGCCTCAGCCTCCCAAGTAGCTGGGACTACAGGCATGCACCACCATGCTCAGGTAATTTTTTTTTATTTTTAGTAGCGATAGGGTTTCCCCATATTGGCCAGGATAGTCCCTTTCTCTTGACCTCATGATCTGCCTGCCTCAGGCTCCCAAAGTGCTGGGATTACAGGTGTGAGCCACCGTAACCAGTCGAATTTTATTTTCAAAAGTTTTCTCTCTTCTCCCTCCTGTCAAATTATCAAATATCACTTCACATTTTCCTATAATTATGCCTAAATTTCCCCCTTTGAAATACTCTTCTAATAGACTATGAGTTTAGAAACCTCTCTAGCCAGGGTGGGCACAATGGCTTATACCTTCCAACACTTTGGGAGGCTGAGGCTGGCAGATACCTGAGGTCAGGAATTTGAGACCCACCTGGCCAATGTGGTGAAACCCCATCTCTCCTAAAAATACACACACACACACACACACACACACACACACACAAATTAGCCCAGCAGGGTAGTGCACACCTGTAGTCCCAGCTACGTGGGAGGCTGAAGCAGGAGAATTGCTTGAACCCAGAAGGTGGAGGTTGCAGTGAGCCAAGATCGCACCACTGCACTCCAGCCTGAGCTACAAAGAAAGACTCCGTCAAAAGAAAGAAAAGAGAGAGAGAGAGAGAAGGAAGGGAGGAAGGAAGGAGGGAAGGAAGGAAGGAAGGAAGGAAGGAAGGAAGGAAGGAAAGAGAAAGAAGGAAAGAGAAAGAGAGAGAGAGAGGGAGGGAGGGAAGGAGGGAGGGAGGAATTATAACACATTGTTATAATTGCGTGTAGCATAAGAGTAAACAGATTCCGATTGACAGTTCAAAGAGGCTCTCTTTCAAGTAAAGTGAATTTCATGGACTTTATGACATAACTTTTCAGGGTTAAAGGCTTCTTTTGCTCATGCTTTTGTTCCTAGTCGTATTTTGGATGAGAGAGTTTATTAAACAGCCAAATTCCAACTATTTAAGATAGTTGGGCAGAGGATTTAGACCACAGTTCAGGTTCTGTTTCAATTCTGATGTTGCTATGACTAAGCAACTACATCATCCTTTATACCTCTCAGTTTATGCATCTATGAAGTGAAACAGCCACCCCTCTTCAGGTAAAGAAAGCCTTGATCCAGTAATGTATATAAATCATTCTGTTTTAAAGACACATGCAAGCATATGCTCACTGCAGCACTATTCACAATAGCAAAGACATGGACTCAACCTAAATGCCCATCAATGACAGACCTGATCAAGAAAATGTGGTACACATACACTATGTACACCATGGAATACTACGCAGCCACAAAAAAGAATGAGATCATGTCCTTTGAAGGGCCATGGATGGAGCTGGAGGCCATTACTCTTAGCAGAGCCACTAGTCAACCTACAGCTGACTTCAGTCCTATGTGAAAGACCATACAAATTCAAAGAACCGTCCAGATGAGCCAAGCCTAAATTGCTGACCCCAGAAACATGAACTAAATAAATGGTAGTTATTTTAAGCACTATGTTTTGGGTGGTTTGTTCCTCCATCATGGGCCATGCGTACATTCAACATCCATTCCCCCTTTCAACATCTATTCTCCTTTCTTTCTTGCTTGCAGAGTACAAATTAGTTCAAGTAATTCAAAGGATATTGACTTAATTCCCTTCTCTAAGACAGTCTTAATTGATCTAAGCCATAGATCTATTGTCTTGTTGTTTCTGACATATTGCCTAAGCCACTGATCTATTATCATTGCTTGGTGAATAATGAGTAGTGACCCCATTTGACCAATGAAATCTGAGGGGTGATCTGCTGGAGGAATGGATCCTTTTCTGCTTCTAGATAGTGTCAAGTCTGGCTGTGAGACCTGAAACTGCTGCAGCTGTCTTGTTCCCAGCCTAAGAATAAAATCAACATATAGAAGAAAGAACCCAAAGATTCTCAGAAGAGCAGAGCTGTAGCTCTCACATCCTGTGCTTGTGTGTGAAACCCCCACTTCTAGGCCTCTTGTCATAGAGAACCTGAATTTCCTTATTGTCCATGCCAGTGTGAGTAGGAGTGTTCAGTTTCTTGCATTCTAAAGGATAACTTTTGCTTTCCTTGAGCACTCACTTCCTGTACAGCAGGACATGCCACCTGGCAGCTAGAAATGTGTCACTTGCATGAAACATTTTACAGCCATTGCATAAAATGCGTATCTTTTTATAAGAGAAATACATACAAATTACATAGTTATTTTTCTTCCTTTCATACATTTTTATCTTATTATATTCTGTAAATACTATCTTATGTGAAAAGAAACATAAAATAATGCTATAGTAGCAATGAATATCATTTCTAGGCTATAATTTAGAGCTGCATACCAGCTAATGTAGATATAACCAAAGTCAGTACTAGGCCCTAAAAGAAAGGGTAAGATATTTTGTTTATCTAAGTAAGCTTGTGGTTAGCTTTCTATAGAAGCCAGATTTATCAGTGTGTTTGAATAATTTTGGGGCATAGTTTTTTTTTTTTTACTTGGTGATACACAGAAATAGTGGCTCTCAATGGAAATTAGTATATACCACTTAAAAGACACCTATTTTTTTAAACCCAAGCAGGACCAAATTATAAACAGAATGAGATGTCTGATGAACATTTAAACGAATTTTGAGCCAGAGTAATAGTGAGTAAGCACAAAATTGTTTTAACCCATTTTTAAATGCCTGTATATCTGTGGTTACTTTTACACCAATTATGAAACTAGCTTGCAATAAACTGCACAGATATTTACTGTCTGGAGTCAAAGACAATGTCAGGGACGAAGCCCGCCACCCATTCTGCATGGCTCTCACCAGATCTGGCCCTTTCATATGGCTTGTTTCTGAATGAATTCAGTGAAATGATATATCGAAATGTTCTTTTAGAGAATGACAATTTTTCTATGCATGCATTCGCCAAAATATATTCCTTAACTTCCTGAGAAACCTCAATAGAGTTCTCTTGAAAATAAAAGTGTTGTGGGTCTGTAAGGGGAGAAAGGCATAGGACCTGTCCTTTTTAGGGATTCACAATGCAAAGATATAAGAGGTATTGCAGTTTAATTTTTTTTAACTTTGTTTAACCCATTATTCTGTAGGATGCTGGTGTGTGAAATGCAGCCTTAGTAGATTCTATTGACTTGGCAATGGATAGGAAATGAGAGTCAAGAAAAAGATAGTAGTAAAAACTATGCTATCATTTTGAGCCTAGATGACTGGAAGAACAGTGATTCTCTTTAAAAAGGAAAGCATAAGGAAGGTTTCAGGTGGAGAAAATGAGTTCCATTCTGAGCATACTGAGATTGATGTAAGGGTGTCTTTGGGGTATAACATTTCAGCAGCTGGAAATTCAGGTTTGGAGCTTATTAGAATGGTCTTGACCAGAGAGGAAGAGTTCAGTCACACACAGAAGCAAAAATGAAAGCCAAGGCAGTAGATTAGATCAGGAGGAAATGATAAAGGAAGAAGAAAGAATGCCAAAGCCAGAGTGTCTCACTATATTTAGGGGGCCACATCAGAAAGCTAAGAAGAGAAAAAGAGAATTATGCTTCTGTAGAAGCCCAAAGAGGAGAAGGTCTTTAGAAGAAAGAAATGCTACACAGGGGTGAAAAGACTAAGCCCTCACTGGATGCAGTGATTTGAGGTGACTGGGGAGCTCCTTGAGAGCACTGTGGCATTATGATGAGGACCTAAACCTTATGGAAAGAGCTATGAATTGAGGGGAGTCATGGCCAAGAGGGAATAGTATGGCATACTATTCCATGG
The DNA here is from genome assembly GCA_963573645.1 of Pithecia hirsuta. Taxonomy (NCBI): domain Eukaryota; kingdom Metazoa; phylum Chordata; class Mammalia; order Primates; family Pitheciidae; genus Pithecia; species Pithecia hirsuta. The sequence continues at coordinate 2,078 of CAUYLZ010019713.1, read as the reverse complement.
CATTCTGTGGCAATGCCAGGAGCCTATGAATGAAAGCCAAAGCAGGAAAAGGGAGTGGGGAATAGACAAAATGGTGAGAGGAGCTGGTAGTAAGTCCTTGGAGGTAAGAAAGTGTTTCATAATAATACATGACAGAATGAGAAGCTGAAATTTGTCAGCTAATGAGAAAAATTCCAAGCTTAGGGAAATGGCAGCAAAATGAGAGACTGGTTGTTACGCTAATAACCAACAGAGTGGCTGCTGGACTGACGGATCAGCTCAAATGATAGGCCACTGGTTTGCCCCACTTTCTTCCAAAGCATCATAGCTTTGCTAATGTTACAATTAGGTAAGTGGATAGAAGTGTTGCCTCAGTTGTAAAAGCAGTATGCATTGTCTTATTTAAACATGAAATCAAAATGTCTGCTGATTCCTAGGATCCCGGGGGTGGATTTTGACCTACCATTTTGAGTAGGTTTCATTAGCAACTCAGCCCTTCATTAAGGCAGTGGCTGATAAAGGCTAAAACATTCTGGCAATTGTTCCTGGAATAGAGGCTCAGCCACTCACCAGCCTCATTCCAGCTGCCCATCAGACACACTGTTGATATTGGGCCTTCTGCCTGGAACCCACTGGCTGTTCCCAGGCTATTGCAGATGTCCAGCCATGATGCAGTAATGGAATTGCCAGGGTGGAGAGTGGATCTCAGCTTTTGGTATTGTCCACCATCCAAGGAAGGATCAGAGGTAACTGTTTAAGTTATTAAAAGGGGTGGGACTGGGGAGACGGAAGGCACAGACAATGTTCCTCTGATCTCTGTGTGATTGCTTTGTGTTTTCATGCTCCTGGCCTGTGGTTTTTTGTTTATTTTTAAATTTCTTTTCTTGTTGTGGGTTTGTCCTCATGACTGTGTCACACGTAGACCAGAAGGGCTGGGTTTGCCTGTGTCCTACTTTGGACATAGATGCTACTCAAAACTGCTTAATGATCTGGGTTTCACAGCTATTTCATAGCATTAAATTAAGAACATTTTCCAGGAACAACTGGGTTCTACTTAGACTGTGTCATAGATTACATAAAAATCAATGAATAAGCAAGGAATCTACAGCGAAAATTACTTACATACTAATCCTCCATCTTCCTCAGCATCCTGCAACAAGCAGGTGCTTCCCTTCCTACACAGTTCAGCCAAGCTTGTTTCTACACTTGGCCTTGGATTTGTGGAGTTCACATGTATTTTGTCATAGTTCTCCCCTTTGCTTTTTACCATTTGTAATTATATTAGGTTGGTGCAAAAGCAACTGCAGTTTTTGCCATTACTTTCAATAGCAAAAACAGCAATTACTTTTGCACCAACCTAATATATTTAGGGTCTTTGCAAATAGCAAGAATAAAATTATTCACAGCTAAGAACAATAGAGGCAGGCCGGGCGCAGTGACTCACATCTGTAATCCCAGCACTTTGGGAGGCCAAGGTGGGCGGATCACCTGAGGTCGGGAGTTCGAGACCAGCCTGGTAAACATGGAGAAACCCATCTTTACTAAATACACAAAATTAGCCAGGCATGGTGGTACATGCCTGTAATCCCAACTACTCAGGAGGCTGATACAGGAGAATCACTTGAACCCAGGAGGTGGAGGTTGCAGTGAGCCAAGATCTCGCCATTGCACTCCAGCCTGGGCAACAAGAGCAAAACTCCATCTCAAAAACAAAACAAAACAAAACAAAAACAATAGAGGCTAAATAAAGGGAATAAAATTCAACTTCACTGAAACACTGTTACTTGGAAAATGTTTTTTTTTTTTTTTTTTTTTATGTTGTAGTATCTATTACTAATTCATTCATTTTTTGTTGCCTTTTAATATTCCATTGTGTTCCCATACCATATTTGATTTACCCATTCCTCAGTTTGTAAACATTTAGGTTGTTTCTACTCTTTTTTTTTTTTTTTTTTTTTAGAAAGAAAGAAGAAGAAAGAAAAAAAAGGGGGAGAGAGAAAAACAATTCTTGCTCTATTGCCCAGGCTGGAATACAATCTAGGAATAGGTATTAAAAACCTCTTTTATACCGATAACTGTACTTAACAACAGAGACAGGA
>CAUYLZ010019712.1:0-53125 GCA_963573645.1 Pithecia hirsuta | reverse complement strand
GCCTGTAATCCCAGCACTTTGGGAGGCTGAGGCGGGCGGATCACGAGGTCAAGAGATCGAGACCATCCCAGCCAACATGGTGAAACCCCGTCTCTACTAAAAATAAGTACAAAAAAATTAGCCGGGCGTGGTGGTGCATGCCTGTAGTCCCAGCTACTCGGGAGGCTGAGGCAGGAGAGTTGCTTGAAACCGGAAAACGGAAGTTGCAGTGAGCTGGGATCGCGCCACTGTACTCCAGCCGGGCGATAGAGCGAGACTCTGTATCAAAAAAAAAAAAAAAAAAAAGGAAAGACATCCCATGCTCATGGATTAGAATAATTAACATTGTTAAAATATCTATATTAACCAAAGTGCTCTACAGATTCAATGCAGTTCCTGTCAAAATACCAATGACACTCTTCACGGAAACAGAAAAAAACCTGAAATTCGTATGAAACCACAAGAGACCTTGAATAGCTAAAGTGATCCTGGGCAAAAAGAGCAAGCTAAAGGCATCACACTACCTAATTTCAAATAATACTACCAATTTATAGTAACCAAAAGAGCATGGTACTGGCATAAAAACAGACACATCAACCAATGGAACAGAATAGGGAATCTGCAAATAAATCCATACACTTAACAGCCAACTCAGTTTCAACACAGGTGGCAAGAACACACAGTGGGGAAAGGACAGTCTCTTTACAGTGCTGGGAAAACTGAATATCCATATGTAGCAGAATGAAACTAGATCCTCATCTTTCATCACATAATGAAATCAACTCAAAATGGATGAAAGACTTAAATTTAAGACCTAAAATTATGAAACTATCAGAAGAAAACATTGGGGAAACACTTCAGGACAATGGTTTGGGCAAAGATTTTTTTCGTAAGATCTTAAAAAGGCAACAATAGACAAACGGGATTATAACAAAGTAAAAAGCTTCTGCACAGCAAGGGAAACAATTAACTGAGTGAAGAGACAACCTAGAGAATGGGAAAAAATGTCAGCAAACTTCTGTCTGACAAGGGATTAATAACCAGATTATAGAAGGAGCTCAAACAACTCAATAGCAAAAAAACAAACGATCTGATTAGAAAATTGGTAAATGACCTGAATAGATGTTTCTCAAAAGAAGACATATGAACAGGCAACAGGCATATTTAAAAAACCTCAATATCAATAATCACCAAGGAAATGCAAATTAAAACCACAGTGAGACATTATCTCACTCTAGTTAGAATGGCTATCATAAAAAAGACAAAAAATAGCAGATGCTGATGAGGATGTGGAGAAAGGGGAATGTAAATTAGAAATACTGTTACGGAAAACAATATGGAAGTTCCTCAGAAAACTAAAAATAGAACAACGACATATCCAGGAATCCCACTGCTGAGTATATATTCAAAAGAAAGGAAATCAGGCCGGTATGGAGGTTCATGCCTGTAATCCCAGCATTTTGGGAGACCGAGGTGGGTGGATCACGAGGTCAGGAGTTCGAGAACAGCCTGGCCAAGATGGTGAAACCCTGTCTCTACTAAAAATACAAAAATCAACCGAGTGCAGTGGCGGGCGCCTGTAACCCCAGCTACTTGGGAGACTGAGGCAGGAGAATCACTTGAACCCGGGAGGCGGAGGTTGTAGTGAGCTGAGATCGTGCCACTGCACTCTAGCCTGGGAGACAGAGCACGCCTCTTAAAAAAAAAAAAAAAAAAAAAAAAAAAAAAAAAAGGAAATCAATATATTAAAGAGATGTCTGCACTCCCGTGTTTGTGGTAGCACTGTCTACAATAGTCAAAATATGGATCAACCTGAGTGTCCAATGGAAGAATGGACAAAGTGTGGAATCTATGCAGAACAGAATATTACTCAGCCATAAAAAGAACGGAATCTTGTCATTTGCAGCATCGTGGATGGAACTGGATGTCATTATGTTAAGTAAAATAAGCCAGGCACAGAAAGACAAATATTGCATGTTCTTATTCAAATGTGGGAGCAAAAAAAGTGGGTCTCACAGAGGTAGAGAGTAGAATAGTGTTTACCAGAGGCTGTGAAGGGAAGCGGGGAGGAAGAGAAGTTGACTAATGGGTACCAACATGCAGTTAGATGGAAGAAATACATTCTTGTATTTGATAACATAGCAGGAAAATTATAGTTAACAATAAACTATTTCCTGTGTCCCTTTGTTTGTTCACATTTTTTCCCTCAGGAATTTTCAAAATTCCTGTTCTCTCCTGGCTCCACTCAAGACCCAGGTCAAATGCATGTCTGTCATGAAGCTTACTTAAGAACAGCCTTTGATCCTGGGGCCCTGTGACTCCCAGTATCTCCCACGCTGGACATGGTCCCCTGCCCGCCTCTGGGGTGTTCACAGATGTGCAGCTCCCTGGCTGAAAGAATGAAGGATGCCCCAGAACTAATGACCCTCAAACACTTGGATTGGGACAGACACCATTTCTGCTTCATCTCTTGGTGGGTGGCTTTATCTTTTAGTCTTCCTAAAAGCTTCAAGAGAAGAGTGAGTTTCTAGGAAATGGGCTTTAATTCGTACAGAAATCACTCGGTCTGTCTCTCAGGAAGGTGGAGGAGACACGCTCAGGCCAGGCATTCATCTCTGTCTCAGGCCTGCTGTAAGCAGTTTTGTTTATGGCTCTCTAATGGAATAAAAACTTACGGCATGTCCTGGCCAAATTTTCAGGAAATTTAAATTCAGGAGAAGTCTGTAACAACTTCCGGAAATAAAGAGGAGAGTCTCTCTCTCTCTTTTTTTTTTTGTACTGTAAGACACTCTAAGTCCAAAATATGTCCGTAACGAATTACGTAAAGATCTGGAAGGCTGAAGTGCTTCTCCAAATGCCAATACCTCTAGAGGGAAATGCAAGAAAACAGCCATTGGGTAAAATGAGTTCAGATCCGCAACAAAACAAAAGGGAGGGGTACGGCAATTGGCTAAACTAAGGGTGGGATGAATGCTTCCTGAACATTTTAATCCCGTGGAAAACAGTGGTTTCTAAAATAAAACAGGCATTTTAGACCTGTATTCCGGCTCTGAAATGCAGAATGGGGCTGGATTGGATGTGGTGATGCCAGGAAGACACACCCTTGTCAAGGCCTCCAGTGCCGACAGTGGGCCCAGGGAGTGTGCTAATGCTCTGGACACACTGAGTGTCTGGGGAGCTCTGTGTGAGAGCAAAGACCCAGATCTGTAAGGTGCACATGAAAACACAAAGAGGCTGTTCTAGCTGAATCCTCCTCTCCACACGCCCCCTTGGAGTCGCTGAAGGCCAGTACACAGGAAACCCGTTGGCGGAGCTTCCCCAGGTCTGGGATCAGTACTGGCCACGTCCCCTTCCTCTGTGGCCTAAGAAGCCACTATGACTGCTTTGTCTCTGCATCACCACGGGACTTGGGCTGGTCCAAGGGTCCTGGTGAAGATGAAAAGGGACCTCTGAAGATGCTCCAGGGACCCGAAGGAGCTCACTGCTGTAAGGTGACACTATTGTAAAGTCAAAATACAAGGCCCTGAGAGGGGCTCAAGATGAAGGCAGGACCACAGGACCAGAGATGCTCCAGGACTGACTGCTGGGAAACAGCAGGTGCAAATGAGCAGCAAGCACCCAGCAGGGTGCCAAGTGACGCTGGTGGCCCCGGAGTGGAGCTCAGAAGCCAGGACACTGCCCGCACAGAGCCACGGAGGGGGCCAGCACAGCGCAGGTGTGTGATGGGCCAACAGCCGTCGGCGGCGTGTTCTCTGGCCTACCATGGCTGGGGGCCTCCTCCCTCAGGCTACCTGGATCCCGGGCTCTTGCTGCTCTCCTTGTCCCCCACTCCTACCAAGGTTTTGCTGTCTTCTTTCATTAGGTACTTCCTCTTCCTGTCGTAACACCCCTCCACCCTTCACAAGCCCAGATCCCCTCAAGGCCCACTTCCCCCAGGAAACTTTTGCTCATTATTCAACCAGAAAACTTTTTGGCAATACCAGTTTATTATTATCTACTCTCTCAGCAAGTTTCAAGAATTTTTAAGGCTACATCGTCACAATAGTTACCATGTTATAATCACCATACATCTCTTGAACTTCTTTCTCCTGCACAACTGAAATTTGTATCCTTTGACCAACATCTCCTCAACCCACCCCACGTCCCCCAGCACCTGGCCAGCACCATTCTGCTCTCTGCTTCTGTGAGTTCACCTTTTTTCAGATTCCACACATAAGTGAGATCATGCAATATTTGTCTTTCTGTGCCTGGCTTATTTCACTTAACATGATGCCCTCTAGGTTCATTGTTGCCAGAAGTGACGGGATTTCATTCTTTTTATGACTGAATAGTATCCATTGTGTATTTATACTGTGCTTTACATTTTCTTTATCCATTCTTTTTTTAATGAACACAGGCTGATTCCATGTCTTGGCTATAGTGAATAGTGCTGAGGTGAGCATGGGAGTGCAGGTATCTCTCTGACATACTGATTCCATTTCCTTTGATTATATGCCAGCAGTGGGATTGCTGGATCACATGGTAGTTCTGTTTTTAATTTTTTGAGGAACTGCCATACTTTTTCTGTAATGGCTGCACTAATTTACATTCCCACCAACAATGCCCTAGTGTTCTCTTTTCTCCACCCTCTCACCAACAGGTACCTCTTTTCCTGCTGATAAGAGTCATCCAAACAGTTATCAGGTGACTGATATCTCACTGTAGTCAGCCAGCAAAACTTTAATTATTTATTTAGTTATTTGCATAAAATCCAGATCCTGCACAAACCAGTAACATTTTAATGAGCATTTACTGGGCTAGGAGTTGCAGGTCACAAGGCAGAAATTAAGTTGAGTGGTTTTGCCATCAAGAGCCCTGTAATCTGAAACAGGAGACAGACCTGGAAGCCAACACTGGCCACCAGCCCGTTCCTTGGTGAATGCCTGAGGTGCAGAGAGCACCCCCAGTCCAGGGAAGGCCACAGCTTGTCCTGTCGTCTGCCTCCAGTGACAGGGAACTCTTCAGAGAGAAGGAGACACTTGGCTTGAACCTTAAACTCTAAATAAGAGTTCCGAGAAGCGTAAGGAGGGCAGAGGCTCCTGGTGTTTGCTGAGGTCCTATTCTGTGCCAGGCTTTCACCAAGCAGGTGTTTCTCACTTCTCTCAGGTAATTCTCTCACATACACCGGAGGAAGGTGGGCTCAGGCACCCATCGTTCTACTGCCCCACGGAGAATTCTCTGCAGAGGGAACCTCCAGTGCAGACATGGGTGGGGGATGGGTGGCCTGCACATGAAGGAGTACCCTGTGCAGGAGGCTGGCGAGGGATTTGGTGTAGCTGTGGGTGTGACAGGGCATGGGGTTGGGGGGGATACAAGGAGTTGGGGGTGGACAGGCAGATTGGGCTGTCCCTGCAGCACCATTACAGAGAGCTCTTCTCCACAGAGGGCCAGCAGCTGGTGCGCTGAGGCCAGCGAGGGCTCAGGCCAGAAGCGCATTTTGAGTGTGCCTGCTGGCAGCATGCTGGGGACTGCCAGTCTGGCAAGTCATAGGCAGCACCCAAATCTGGTGAAGGGGGAGGGTCTCTGCAGCTCTCTGGCACTTCCCTCTGGTCTGAAATCTTGGCACTTTCCCTGCACTATGGCAGAAACTGGGCCCCTCGCCTTTTCACCATCTGGATGATGCCCGTGCGCCTCTGCACCAGGGCCCACTGTCCTCCATGGACTGTGCCTGCTCCACTTGCTCCCACACCTGTTTGCATCCTTCACCGACATATTCCACATCCTCCGCTCCAGCCCAGTGTGGGAGCCGGTCCTTCAGCTCCAGAGAGACCTCAAAGGGCCTGTGCCCCAGTGCTCAGAGGCAGGTGTCCTGGTGAGAGGTCAGACACAACAGCCGCTGGTCCAGGGACATCCACTGCCCAGATGACTCAGAGGGACTCAGAGGGAGTAAAGGGAGTTCCCATGAACAGCAGCCTCTGTCGCCCAGATGGGGGTGGGCGCCCACTTGGAGGGCCTAGGGCAAGGTATCTGCAGCCTTTCAGAGCAAATGCAGCAAGGAGAGGAAAACAGAGAAGGAATGGGAAGTCTGAGCATCTTGTTACTCAGCAAAAGCTGCCTTTGTGCCCAGGCATCAAGGTCAGGGACAGGAGACTGCTGTTCCATCACCTGTCCTGGGTGTGGGGTGGCCTCTGCTAACTTCTTCCCTGGGGAACTGCAACTCTAAAATGTGCTCAAGTTTCCCTAGAGGAAGAGGGTGCTGGTTGCTCTCCTCTGTTTCCTGACCTCACTGCCAATCCAGCCTCTCAGACCCAAGATAAATCATTCCTTTTTCTTTGAGCTTCTACTTGCTTTCAATTGCCTAAGCACAACCAACAGTGCAATCAGGCAAGAAAAAGAAATAAAGAGTATTCAATTAGGAAAAGAGGAAGTCAAATTGTCTCTATTTGCAGATGACATGATTGTATATTTAGAAGATCCCATCGGCTCAGCCCAAAATCTCCTTAAGCTGATAAGCAACTTCAGCAAAATCTCAGGATACAAAATCTATGTGCAAAAATCACAAGCATTCCTATACACCAATAACACACAGAGAGCCAAATTATGAGTGAACTCCCACTCACAATTGCTACAAAGAGAATAAAATACCTAGGAATACAACTAACAAGGGATGTGAAGGACCTCTTCATGTAGAACTACAAACCACTGCTCAAAGAAATAAGAGAGGATACAAACAGATGGAAAAATATTCCATGCTTATGGTTAGGAAGAATCAATATCATGAAAATGGCCATAGTGCCCAAAGTAATTTATAGAATCAATGCTATCCCCATCAAGCTACCATTGACTTTCTTGACAGAACTGAAAGAAACCACCTTAAACTTCATATGGAACCAAAAGAGCCCACATAGCCAAGACAATTCTAAGCAAAAAGAACACAGCTGGAGGCATCACGCTATCTGACTTCAAACTATACTACAAGGCTACAGTAATCAAAACAGCATGGTACTGATACCAAAACAGAGATATAGACCAGTGGAATAGAACAGAGGCCTCGGAGGCAACGCAACACATCTACAACCATCTGATCTTTGACAAACCTGACAAAAAGAAGCAATGGGGAAAGGATTCCCTGTTTAATAAATGGTGTTGGGAAAACTGGCTACCCATGTGCAGAAAGCAGAAACTGGACCCCTTTCTGACACCTTACACTAAAATTAACTCTGGATGGATTTAAGACTTAAACATTAGACCTAACAACATCAAAACCCTAGAAGAAAACGTAGGCAAAACCATTCAGGACATAGGCATAGGCAAAGACTTCATGACTAAAGCACCAAAAGCATTGGCAACAAAACTAAAATAGACAAATGGGGCCTAATCAAACTCCACAGCTTCTGCACAGCAAAAGAAACAGTCATTAGAGTGAATTGGCAACCAACAGAATGGAAAAAAATTTTTGCAATCTACCCATCATCTGACAAAGGGCTAATATCCAGAATCTACAAAGAACTAAAATAGATTTACAAGAGAAAAATAAGCAAACCCATTCAAAAGTGGGGGAAGGAAATGAACAGACACTTTTCAAAAGAATTCATTTATGAGGCCAACAAACATATGAAAGAAATGCTCATCATCACTGGTCATTAGAGAAATGCAAATCAAAACCACATTGAGATACCACCTCACGCCAGTTAGAATGGCAATCATTAAAAAATCTGGAGACAACAGATGCTGGAGAGGATGTGGAGAAATAGGAACACTTTTACACTGTTGGTGGGAGTGTAAATTAGTTCAACCGTTGTGGAAGACAGTGTGGTGATTCATCAAGGACCTAGAAATAGAAATTCCATTTGACCCAGCAATCTCATTACTGGGTATATACCCAAAGGATTATAAATCATTCTGTTTATAAGGACACATGCACACATATGTTCACTGCAGCACAGTTTACAATAGCAAAGACCTGGAACCAACCCCAATGTCCATTGACGATAGACTGGACAAGAAAAATGTGGCACATATACACCATGGAATACTATGCAGCCATCAAAAATGATGAGTTCATGTCCTTTGTAGGAACATGGATGAATCTGGAAACTATCATTCCCAGCAAACTGACACAAGAACAGAAAATCAAACACCGCATGTTCTCACTTATAGCAGGGTGTTGAACAATGGGAGCACATGGACACAGGGAAGGGAGCATCACACACTGGGGTCTTTTGGGGGGGCAAGGGAGGGACAGTGGGGCAGGGGTGGGGAGGTCAGGGAGGGATAATACGGTGAGAAATGCCAGATGTGGGTGACGGGGGGATGGAGGCAGCAAACTATGTTGCCATGTGTACCTACACAACAATCCTGCATGATCTGCACATGTACCCCAGAACCTAAAGTACAATTCAAAAAAAAGGAAAGAAATATGGAGGCCAGTAGTGAAGATTTTGGTAGCCAAAAGAAAGTATATGACATGACGTGGCTAAACAGAAACTGCCTTCGGGTGTGCTGTGGGGCGCCGGTGCGTGCATGCAAGCTGGGTGCTCGCCCAGCTACCCAGAGAAGCCTCTGCTTGCCAGAAGCTGGAAAGAGCAGGGACTGACAGCTGAAGAGTCCCACCCGAGAGTCCTCTGGCCTCTCCTAGGGTCTTGTATTATCTCCATGAGCCTTAGGCTGCCTTTCCTGGAAACTCACCTGTATTTAGCAGAAGCTATCTCCCTACCCAGGCCACAGGGAGGGGGACAGGAGGCAGCTCATGCCTGTGTGAGTCCAGCGGTATCTCTCTACAGGGCCTCCCAAACTAGCCACTCCTGCACCTCCACTCCTCTCTAGCTGACGTCCTTGCCACCTTCTTCGTGAATTCCTCCCATAGCAGCAATCACGCATGCAAATGTATTTGTCCCTACAGCCCCTATCACTTGGTGCTTTGCATGAAGAACTAAATACGCTGCAAGAATCCAGGACTGTCCCGTATGCTGCTTGGTCGTTCATCAGATCCACTGTGTGCTGTGGGAGGTATATATGGATACGGGGCTATGGTGCTGTGACGGCTAATGTCATGTGTCGCCTCAGCTAAGCTATGGTGCCCAGTTGTTTGGTCGAACATCAGTCTAGATGTTGTCGTGAAGGTATTTTTTTAAGATGTGATCAATATATAAATCAATAGACTTTGAGAAAAGGAGATCACCCTCTAAAATGTGGGTGGGCCTTGTCCAATCAGGTGAAGGCCATAAGAGCAAAGACTGAGGTTTCCCAAAGAAGCAGGAATTCTGCTTCCTGACTGCAACGCAGAAACCCTGTGTGAGCTTCCAGCCTCTGCCCCGTGGAATTCAGACTCATGACTGCAACAACTACCCTTATCTGAGTGTGCAGTGAGCTGGCCTGCCCTACAGACTTCACACTTGCCACCCCCACACTGACATGAGCCAACACTTTAAAGTCAATCTGTGTGTTTGTGAGTTTGTGTGTGTGTGTGTGTTGGTGTGTCTGTGTGCTGTGTCTGTCTGTCTCTTTTGATTCTGTTTCTCTGCTTCTCTCAAGAATCCTGACTAATGTGGGTGTCTTCAGGGAGGTCACCTATAGCCAGGCCCCTACAGTCCTTCGAGACGGCAGTTACCATGCAGCGTCACTGCCGCAGTTTTTGCTGTGAAGGTAAGGAAGTTAAAAGATAACAGCCACAGCAGTAGTGAGCCTTTGTGGTGTGTTTTCCATGGGCTGGAAACTGTTCTGAGCAGTTTACAGCAGCATCTTGTTTATTCCTTATAAGACTCCGTGAGGCAAGTACATTCTTAAGCCTATTTTTCAGAAGAAATGATTACAGAAGAGAGAGAGTTAAAAACTTGTCCCCTGACAGATGCATGAGCAGACAGTCTCCAGAGCCAAGGCCTGGAGTGTGGACACGGGGAAAGGCCGAGTTCCTACCCATGGCTCCTCAGCTCCGACGCCAGACAAACTTCTTAAACACCATGGATGCAAGACCAATCATGGAACATTCCAGTAGGAGATTTGAACAGCAGTCCTCTCCCATCCCGGTTCCTGCTGTGGCCATTCAGCTCATCAGTAGCTGTGGCCCTCAAGAAGGCATCTCTCCACCCCCAAAAAACACTGCCATGCCTTCCCCATGATATGCTGTTCCTTAGTGTAACACAATGCGTCAGCATCGAGCTTGTTACCAATCACATCTCCTGGCAATTTCTCCTGCTTTTAATTGCATCACTTGCTGTGTTCTTCATACAGCCTCAGTCAAAAGAAGCCATCTTACCTCTCCCATGGGATTCTTCTTTCTGGATCACATAAGCTACTTGATGGTTGCTTTGCAAGAAAACCTGGAATTGCCTCCATTCCTTCAATGCCAAACCCGCGCATCACTAATATGAAAGTTACACCCTTTGCCGCTTCCTCTCCTTTATATGCACACAATTAGTTCTTTGTTTCAATGCCATATCATATTACCTTTGGGAAGACACTTTTAATGGTAATTAAACTCAATAGATACAGTACCAATGATGCACATATGTAACTGAAGCGACAGTAGCTGTGGACAGGGAGACTGTGCAACATTATCATCCCACTGTAGCACTAGTCAGGATGAAAGAGGTGGTGCTAATAATTGTTACAGGGAAATTCACATAAGCCGGGACTGCCCCCAGCAAAATGGGACATGAGAACACTCAAGTTATGACCAATTTCATTTGTGTGCAAGCAATGACAATTTCGTTACAACTGTCATCTCCTGGACATCATTGTGCTACATTATCAATTGTGAGATGAATCCAATCTGATTGCAGAGATGCTAAAAGACAGGGTGAAAGTGCATCTTAGTATTGATGAATTAGGACTTTTTTGTCATTTGGAGAGGACCTCATCCCACCTGCAGGGGCTACGTTCTTTCCAGCCTCTTATATATCTCTCTCCACTAGTCTGTTATAGTCACTTTCCATCTATGAAGTTGTTACCTCTCCTAACATGTGGATGAATTGCAAGGGGCCATATCCTGATCATTGCACCCAGCCTGATTGGATGATCACAGCCTCTCTGTGAACATAGGAGCCAAGCTGCAGTCGGGGACACCACTGGGGAGGCCCTCAACCCTATCCACTTCCACCCAAGGGCAGAGTGATGCCCCGGTTACAGAGCAACCACCCCAGCAACAGGAGTGGGAGGGTGGAAAGCAGTGGCAAGAGGCCAACAGTGCCCCTCCCTGTCTGACCCCCTACCCCCATCAGTAACCTCTTTTTCTATTCCATGTGCGCTCTATAAGGGTGCAGTCCCTTGGTCTCCCAGGGGAGTAACCGTCAGTGCGCAGGCATGTGGTTTGGCTCAAACAAGCTCAAGGCTAGCTTTGTCAAGCTAGATTTTTCATTGCAAATTCTTAGGTTGCTCATGCGTGTTAAGGGTTTCTTCCACCCGCCCTTCCCTCTGTCTGTAGGACTGCCCCCTCCTCCTCCACCATCACTCCTCTCAGCACTGCAGAGCCTGCACCCTAAAGTCCAGGCACCTGGGTTCAAGCTAATCCTCCTGCCGGGTTTGAGTCCACACCCTTCCATTCTCTCGTGCCTCAGCCCCTTAGCCTAGAAGCTGGAAACAGTGAGCAGGACTCACGCCCAGAGCTGTTTTGAGGCTTGATGAGTTAATGTCATAAGTTACTGAGAGCAGTGCAGGGATATAGTCGGTACAGTATAAGGTTGGCTCTGTTAGAATCACTCGTATTTGCTTAGTGGAGGCTTATGAATGCTCTCACTTTCAGCTCAAATGTCCTATTCCCAGTGCAGGCCCCTGCTATGAGCTCTGAGTGTCTCCTACACGGGTTTTGTCGATGTTTGCTGTCCAGTTTGCCCTGTCTCGATGCTTCATCAGTGCTCGTCTGTGCCCCTACCCCGGAACATGAGCTCTCTGAGGTCAGCACCCAGGCGGTTTTGTTCATCAGTACACCCCAGGGTCTCCCAGTACAGGGTCCGGCATGGAGTGTGCTTACATTAAGGATTTGTGGGATAAGTGGGTGAATGATTAATAGATGTCACCACCATATGTATCACATTAAAATAAATCTGCATGCTTTGTTGACTTAAATAGGGAATGTGCGAGCTCTGATTTACACGCAGGCTCTCAGGAGATTGAGGAGAGGCCAACGAGGGCCTTTACCCCATCAGGGCAGTAAACCTGGCAGTTCTGCTGCTGCCATTTCCTGAGGGGCCCACAGATGGAGGCTGCAGAGAGGAAAAAAGCTGGCACGCTCTAAGGAAGCCCTCAGTTTCTGGATGTTTCTTTTCCTTTCAGTGCACAGATCTTGGAAGACAAAACCAATTGGTCCACATTGCTGTCTCCAGGCTGACGTAAGCAGTAAGTGATGAGCCCTGGGCTGACACCCCATCCTCCCTCCCTGGGAATGTGGCCAGCACTGGGCGGGCTGTGTTTCACTTTTTCCACTCAGAGGTGGAAAGAGAGGGAGCATACCCAGGAACCAGTGGTCCTCAGGATACTGAGGGAAAATCTGTGTTCAGCGTGAGAGCAGACATAAACCGAGGGCCAGGCCTCCTGCCTCCAAGGCTCAGGAGAAGGAGCCCAGCACTCTGGCCAACCTCAGAGCAAACAAGTGGAGAAGCATTGCCCTGCCTCCAGGCAAGGCAAGGTCGAACGCAGTGAAGCTTAGTGATGACGACGGGGGAGGTGGGTGGTCCCCTTCATTTGCTGGCCTCAAGGCCATGTCTAATTTGATTCGTCACGTGGAACTGGGAGAAAAACTAATTTTTTGAGCAAGAATGTGTGTTGCATTCATACCTCAAATTCATGTTTGGGTTGGAGCAGGGTGGTGTGGATGATTGGCAAGGAGACAAATACATACGGAGCATCTGTGGGGGCCTGGACCCAAGTGACACACACAATCCTTTCATTCTATCAGCCTTGTGACAAATGCATTATTATCTGCACAATTAGAAGATGAGACCAAGGGTCTAAGAACTGGTGCCCTTCTCTCAAGGTCACTCTGCTTGTAAGTGACCAGCCAAAACTCAGATTCAGACCCAGGCTTCCAAATGCACACTCTTTCCCTGGGTCCCTACCAGGCCAGAGGGGCTGAAGCACAGGTAAGGCTGGATCAGGGTTGCTTATTTATGAAGCTATGAAATGAGGCATCGTGCTGCTGGGAAACGGAGCAGGGCGCCTGGCCCTGGGACACTCTGGCTCCTGGTTGTTCCCTCTCCCTCATTTGGGTGGGGGAATTGCCCACCCTGAGATGAAACAGTGGGTCGGGAGGATGAAATCCCAGCCACAGGAGGGGCTTTATCATGGTTTCCCTACACCCAACCCCACCACTCGGGGATAGACTCACGTCATCTGCCCAGCTCCAAAGAGACCAGCAATGGCCCAGCCCCGCATGGCCTGCCCACCTCCTCTCAGTCCCTCCTGCCCTGAGAGGGAGTCTCTCTTCAAGGGGAGAGCCAATCCCAGGGGTCATCTGCAAGCCATGACCCTCACACTGTTGCCTGAATCCACACTATTTGAAATTCCTACTTTGCCTTTGTATTTTCTTTTAAAAAATATAAATGTAATCTCTGCTTATTAAAAATATGAGTAATACAGAAGCTCATACAAAAGCTTTTTCTGTTACCCTTTCCCTTCCCCAATATCCCAGCTAACTATTAAAACATATAGAACTTTCTACGTACACGCAAATGTGTGCTTACACAGATGCACCTGCATGTGTGTGTATGTGAGATGCTGTGTGTGCATGTGTGTGTGTATGTGAGGTGTTGTGTGTGCATGTGTGTGTATGTGTGTGTGAGGTGCTGGGTGTGTATGTGAGGCACTGTGTGTGTGTGTGTGTGTGAGGTGCTGGGTGTGTATGTGAGGCACTGCGTGTGCATGTGTGTGTGTGAGGTGCTGGGTGTGTGTGTGTGTGAGAGGTATTGGGTGTGTATGTGAAGCACTGTGTGTGTGTGAGGTGCTGGGTGTGTATGTGTGTGTGTGAGGTGCTTGGTGTGTGTGTGTGTGAGGTGCTTGTTGTGTATGTGTGAGGTATTGGGTGTGTATGTGAGGCACTGTGTGTGTATGTGCGTATGTGAGGTGCTGTGCATGCATGTTCATGTATGTGAGGCACTGTGTGTGTGTATGAGGTACTGTGTGTGCATGTGTGTGTGAGACACTGTGTGGATGTGAGGTGTGTATGGATATGTATGTATGTGAGACACTGTGTGTGGATGTGTGTGTGAGACACTATGTGTGGATGTGAGGTATGAGTGGATATGTGTGTGTGTGTGAGACACTGTGTGTGGATGTATGTGAGAGACACTATGTGTGGATGTGTGTGTGACACTGTGTGTGGATGTGTGTGTGACACTGTGTGTGGATATGTGTGTGTGTGAGACACTGTGGGATGTGTGTAGATGTGAAACACTGTGTGTGGATGTGTGTGTGTGACTGTGTGGATGTGTGTGCGAGAGAGACACTGTGTGTGGATGTGTGGATGTGAGACACTGTGGATTTGTGTGTGTGACACTGTGTGTGGATGTGTGTGTGTGAGAGACACTATGTGTGGATATGTGTGTGTGTGAGACACTGTGTGGATGTGTGGATGGATGTGTGTGCACACAGAGGGTCATGTTCTCCCTCTCATGCATCTCCTGTGATGTGACCCTGTGGTATCCTTGCATGACTGGACACAGAGCTCTCGCTTCTTTATTGTGACATGTTCACTACAGGCTGTTACTCCATTTCCCCAGATCCACCTGTGGCCTTGGTTCATGCCTCTCTCCTGCCCAGAATGCCTGCTCATCACCTCAGCACCCACCAGGGCTCCTAACCTGGGCAGTTCCTAAACCACCATGGAGACAGCTCAGCGGTCCTCTGAGGAGCGGCCTCCCTGTCCCCACACAGGGCACTGAGGTCTGCTTCCTGGGCTCCTGCTCCGTACCCACAGGGTCTGGAACTAGCAGGGGAGAAGGGAACCTGAGGAAGGCAATCAAGTCAACGCAGGGTCTCAGATGTCATCACAGGGGTCAGAGAGTAGATGACACCCCTTTCGGGTGGGACTGGTGCGTGGGCGACGGGGTTTAGCATCTCCAGCTCACCTTTCTGGGCCTTTCTCTCATCATGCAATGCAGAGGGTGAGCCCTTCATCCAGGAAGGCTTTGCTGAGAACATCTCCTGCCAGCCCTGCACTCGGAGTCCTTGGCTGGGTTTGCAGATAGCTGGTG
This sequence comes from Pithecia hirsuta, assembly GCA_963573645.1. Taxonomy (NCBI): domain Eukaryota; kingdom Metazoa; phylum Chordata; class Mammalia; order Primates; family Pitheciidae; genus Pithecia; species Pithecia hirsuta. The sequence goes on along the minus strand of CAUYLZ010019712.1, from coordinate 37,982 downwards.
GGACTGAGAAGGCTTCTCCACAGGTGGTGGGTGAAGAGGATCTCCAGACAGCAGCAGAAATGTCCTGCAAAAGGAGGAGCCACCGCATATTTATTTAGCTCGTGGCATTGCAGGTCAGGTCACCACAGGAGGTTTACTAGCAAGGCCACCTGACAAAGGCCCAGTGAGGAGACTCGCTTGCTCATGTTATCAGACTTGCATTCTAGAAAGGCAGCTGTGGCTGCAGTGGAAACAGTGTGCCCGAGAAGCATTCATTCCCCGGGTTGGGGGAGGCCTGCTGGGAGGCAGAGGCACACGAAAAGCAGGGAGCAGTGGCAGCTGGGGGCAGCACTCCTCAGATGTGGGCTGGAGCTCTGGCAGGACCAGCCCTGGGCTTTATTGGAGCCAGATGAGGGCGGAAGTGGCCTGAAGGGCCGGCCAGCCCAAGGAAGCCCTTTCCAGGAGTTAAAAGAAAAACTTCAGCCTAATTAAATGTAAAGGAGTCTAACTGAGCAATGAACTATTTGTAAATCAGGCAGCCCCCAGAATCACAGCAGATTCAGAGAGACTCCAGTGGTCAGAACACATTTATAGACCGAAAAATGTAAAGTGACATACAGAAACCGGAAGTGAGGTACAGGAACAGCTGGGTTGGTGACATGTTGGTGATGGCCTTATTTGAACTGTTTGAACACTCAGCCATGTATGAGAGGTTGAAGTGGGGCTGCCGACATTGGCCAAGACTCAGCGATTGCTGCAGGCACGTAACTCCTAAGCTACATTTTCAATCTTGTCTCCCTCTTAGGCTAGGTTGCAGCTCATCCACCAGGACTCAAATATAGAAGTAGGGAATCCCTCTCAGGCCATATTGAGTTCACTTTAACACAGGGTTGCTCTGCAAAGTTTCCGAGGGCTGTGGCCTCTGGGCTTCAGCCATGACGCAGGTGCATTGTCCTCTATGGTCTGAAAGCACAAGAAAACTGCCCAGCACAGCACTCCAGTGAGGCGCGGGAAGCCACGCGCACTTTCCTAGCTGCTGTTTGCTGTAGGGAGCGGGCTGATGGGTCAGCTGGCTTTACTGTTTCTCGGGCGGCTCCCTGCAGAGGGCAGCCCCCTGCAGAGGGCAGCCCGTACATGGGGAAGGTGGTGTCTGTGCCAGGCTGTGCCTCTGGTGGAGAATGGCTCATGAGAAAGAGCAAGGACACTGCGTCTCCGCCCTGGACGCGCGGGGCTTGGGGGAATGGTGGAGAGACACACAGGACACTGTCATTAAAGGTGCAACTGCGTCTCATAAATCCGCTGGTTTGCCACAGCCACTGGCTCCGAGACTGTGGACTTAGCATCACAAATGTTTATCTTAAAGGGCCATCCCTGCTCTTGCCCCTGAAGGCCTGGACTTGGAACTTGGAGGAGCTCTGGACGGAGAGGTTTTCAAGATCTTAAACAGCTCCACAGACCCACTACACCACCAAGCAGAAGGCAGCGTGCTCGTGACTGAAAGCCACCGAAGCCATCTTTCCCAGTGGACGGACATGGCTGTGAGGAGCACCTGCGATGCACAGGTGCTGGCAACAACACAGTTCACCTGGGATCCCACGCCTACCAGATTCCAGTGTTCATCCAAGCTGCCCTGGGCCTCAGGTGGTCCCACTTTCCACCCCACGCTGCCTGCTCTCCACCCCCAGGCACCGGTCTCCCAGGGGCTGGGTGCAAAGCCATTGAGTCATGGCTCCTGGAGGTGGGGCTGAGGTCCAGTCTGATTCTTGCAGGACCAAGGCATCTGAGTCCCCGACCTGTCACACATCAGCAGACCCACCATGAGAGCACCTGTGAGTCATGGGAGAAGGTTCCAAACCCTCTTCCCTCACAGCTCTTCTCTGGCCCATCGGTAACCTAGGTAATGTTTTTCAGTCTGCACACCTAGATTTCCACACACGGGTCCAACCTCCTTGGTCCTGTATCTTTAACCCAAAAAACAGATTATGAAGAGGTTGGAAGCGGGAGGTGGGTGCTGAGTGGAGAGGCTGTAACTCCCAGGCTTGCAGTTGGCTGGATTTTATAATGCTCCCAGCATTTTTTCATCTATCCTATTCAACACTCACCAAATACAGAACACACAGGGGCCTCCTTCCCTTTGGACTCACGTGGAGCTGGGTTCCTGGGAGGCGCTGCTGCTTGCCCAAGCGCAGGAGGCTGGCCTCTGGTCTCTGGGTTCCTCCATCTCACCCGGATCAGCGTGCTTGGCCCACGGGCAGGCTGCTGAGCCCTGTGCCCTGCAGGCAGGAAAGTGGCACCAGCCAAGGCCACAAGTAGATCTGGGGACATCAAGGAGCTCTGTGTGGATGAAGAAAAATGAATGAAAATCATCATAAAGCAAAAGCTAGAGCTCTGCACCCAGACATGGAAGGAGACCCCAGCATGATGCCACAGGAGCCAGCAAGTGGATGTGTAATAAGTAGAACACGATCCCACGCAGGCACGTGCACACACACATGCACACACACACACACACACATGCACACAGACACATATGCATATGCACTCACGCACACACACACAGACACACACGTGACACATGCACACACACACACATGCACACAAAGACACACACACTCATGCACACACACATACACTCACATGCACACACAGACGCACACATGCACACACAAGTGCACACACATGCATGCACATACATGTACAGATACATCAGACACACATGCACACACTCAGACACACACACAGACACACACATAGACATGCACGCACACGCAGACACACATGCACACAGACACACACATGCATGCATATACACACACATGCACAGACACATTAAACACACACATGCACACACACACACATGCACATACATGCAGACCCACGTGCACACACATACAGACACACAGCACACACAGCACACACACGCACACACACGCACACACATAGATGTATCTATATAAGCAAGTGTTTGTGTATGCAAATAAAGATCTGGAAGTTTAGGTAACCAGCTGGGATATTGAGGGAGAGGAAAAGAAAAAGCTTTCTTATTTTTGTACATATGTCTGTGTTGTTTGTATTTTTATAAGTGGGTATATAGCACAGATATTTTAAAAAGGAAAATACAAAAGCAAAGTATGAATTTCAAGTCGTGTGGATGCAGACGACAGCGTGAGGTTCACGACCGTGCAGATGCCCCTGCGGCCGTTCTCCATGGTGCTGGTCTGGATATCTCTCCACAGTTCCCACCGGGATCTGCTCCCTACTTTGTGGGGGACTACTACTAGGATACTGAGGGCAGGAGGGGTGAGGGAAGGCAGACCAGCCTGAGGAACCAGCTGGTATCTCCTGAAGCATCCAGTCCGAGGGAGCTTATCCCTGCTAATGGGGAGGTGTGTGGGGAATCCACCGGCAAAGCCCCTCCTGTGTCTGGGTTTCCATCCTCCTGACCCACTGGCTCAGCCTAGCGGGGAGAAGGGTCAGCTGTGCTCCAGGCTGAAGGTGTGGAGCGGCAGGTAGGTTTAGGGGTGCTGGAGGTTCACTACAGTGGGGGATGGCTGGTCGGTGAGAGAGGGTGGGAGAATTAGGCTGGAGTATGTTGGGGGCTGCGACAGGGTGTGAACCTCCTCCTGAGGCAAGGTGTCTAGAAGACACTAATTCCGACATATTGGCAGTTTAGGAAGCTCCCCCCAGGCTCTGAGGGAGACCATTGCTGAAGTCTTTAGCCAGATTCAGCACTGGGGACATCTAGAGAGAATGGGTTATGGGTAAAGTCATGACACGGTGATGGGGTGGGAAAGAGGGTGGCTTTAAGGAGGCAGGCCTGTGATGGACGGAAACTGGGAGAGGTTGAAGGGGTGCCACAGTGGGTGGACTGCAGGGTGAGGGTGGTGCCAGGGGTGCATTGGCTGGCACAGAAGGTGCAGGAGAGGCAGGGCCACTCCAGCAGGGACACCCTGAGGATGGCTGGGGACTCCTGCCTCCGCCCTGTGCTCCCTGAGCCTCAGTCCCTCATCTGCCAAATGGGGACATTGTGTCAAGACACTGGCAAAGCAGGGTCCATTCGCTCAGCACAATTGCCCCAAAAATGGCCAGGAAATTGGGGCTTGTAGACCATTCCTCAGCAGTGCTGCCACCAACACCAGACAGCCTGCGGGATAGAGGTGCCCTGCTCTTGCAAAGCCTCACGGGAAAGCAGCGCGCAGCCCATCCTGGCTACCCTTCCCCCTGCCAATAGCAGGAGGCAGGTGCCTGTTCAGGACAGCTCTGACAGCCCATGCAGACCTCCCTGGGAGAAGGGGAGGAAGGCAAGGAAGAACCTACAATCACTAAGATTCACAAGGTGCCCTGAAGTTCTATTTCTTCATTAGGCTTATTTACACAGCTTCTTCTTTCACTTATGCTTATGTACACAGCAAAAGAAATGATGAGGCCCAGGCAAAAGAGGGAGCTAATCCCTTCAGCCATTGAAATCATACTGCCAGTTGGCTCCTTGAGAAAGTAAAATTACAGTTAGCACATGATTGAGCAATTCCACTTCTGGGTCTATCCTCAGAAGGATTGAAAGCGGGGTCTCAGATACATGTGCCCTCATATTCATAGCGGCATTATTCATGGGGGCCATGAGGGGCAAACAACCCGTCTTCATCACATACTTAATGGTTAAGCACAATGTGGCACATGCATACAATGGCACATCATTCAGCCTCAAAACGAAAGGAAATTCTGACGCATGCCACACACTGGTGAACCTTGAGGGCGTTATGCCAGGTGAAATACATCAGTCACTAAAGGACAGGTACTGTGTGATTCCACTTACCTGAGGTCCCTAAAGTAGCCAAATCCACAGACACAGAAAGTAGGATTGTGGGGAGTTCATGCTTAACAGGGACAGAGCTTCAGTGTGGAGAGGGTGAGGGAGCCCTGGAGATGGACGGTGGTGACGACCGCACAGCAGTGTGAGTGGCTTAATGCTGCTGAACTATGCATTTCAACATCATTAAGATGATCCGTATATATTTTGAGATGGAGTCTGGCTCTGTCGCCCAGGCTGGAGTGCAATGGCATGATCTTGACTCACTGCAACCTCCACCTCCCTTGTTCAAGCATTTCTCGTCCCTCAACCTCCCAAGTAACTGGATTACAGGCATGCACCACCATGCCTAGCTAATTTTTGTATTTTTAATAGAGATAGGGTTTCACCACGTTGGCCAGGCTAGACTCAAACTCCTGATCTCAGGTGATCCACCCACCTCGGCCTCCCAAAGTGCTGGGATTACAGGCATGAGCCACCATGCCCCACTTAAAATGATACATTTTATGTTATATGTGCTTTATCGCAATTTTTTTAAAGTATAGCAAATAATACTACCAGTGCCCATGACCGCGTTCCTCTGCAGCCGTGACACCCAGGACCTCTCACTGTAACTGTTCAGGGTGCCCTGGGAACTCAGTCTCCTCTTGAGGCCCAGGGATGGGAATGGCTTCCCAGGTTACTTCTCTCCTTATGCCTTGCTCGCCCTTAGAAACTCTTTTGATCTTACCTTGTAAATGGACCCTTGCTTCAATTACTTTCCCCTGAAAAATAATAGTAAGACTGCTAGTAGAGTCGTTTAAGCCACAAGTGCAGCAGGAATGCATGCCACCGTCTGATGGGACATCCTCGAGGCTTGTGTGTGACAGCCACGCTCAGCAGTGTCAGCCTCATGCCTGGAGAGGGCGCTGCGCTGGAAATGATAAGGTGCCACCCCGATCTCAGTGGCACCCTTGGACATTGCAGAGCGTCTATGTCGTGAAGCCCACCTGATTCCAGGAATACAACTTAGCAGGAAGCCATTTGCGATGCTGATTAATAATCTTCTAAGCCCAGCAGAAGGCACCCAATCCTCCTGACTACATGAGAAGCTCATTGTACATGAGGACTTCCATTGACCATGACTCTCCCTAATGGAAGGGAATAAGAACCCTGTGTGGACTTGGAATGTTAGCAATTGCACAGCCTTGGAGTGAAGGAAAAGAGTCTGCTCACAGTGGAGACAGCAAGGTTGGCGCCCTGAGAACAGGGAGGCCACCCAGAGAGCTGCTGCGGCCGTACATGCGGTCTGTGCAGGATGAGGCTCTGGGTCCTTGTCAGCCAGTCCAAGCACCACTGCAGATGCCTCTCCATGACCCCACAGGCTAAGCCAACAGGCAGTAGAGGACTGAGGTGCCTTGTCCTGCTCAGTTCAGCAGCAGCTCTGGACACCATTGCCTCCTCCGCATGTGTCTGGCTGTGCCAAGCCCCTGCCTTTCCTAAACTCCTCTGCCATGAGCTCCGGCCTCTGCACACCCTGTTCTACCCAGCTCTCCCTGGCCTGCCCATACCTTGGCTGCCCCTCCACAGTCTTCAAACTCACTCAGTTATAGCTGCTTCCCAGGAATGCCCAAGCCTGGGCTGGGCACCCTCTTCTGTGTCTCCACAGACACCCCCCCCCCACCACAACCCCTCAGCCCTGGCCCTGAGCCGCCCTCCGGTAAGCATATGTGTGTTTACTCGGTGGTGTCCCAGATCAGCCTGAGGGCTCCTTGGGGGAAGGAGCTCACTGCCCCACCTCTCTGTGCCCAGTGCCTGTGGAACCCTCAGGGATACCAGACACCAGGAGACTACTGGACCTATCCCTTACCCATGCTGTGCCTCAGGCAGGTTACTGAGTTCCCGTCCCCCATGGTGCTTCGAGGGAGTGTGTCCTTCCCCAAGGAACAGGAGGCCACAAACTAGAGCCCAACCCCAAACAGTGAGGCTCGCATAAACCCGAAAGAAACTTCTAGAAACCAAAACTTCCTCAAGGGCCTCTGAGGGGTTAAACAACCTCAACTTCTGCCCAGGCCACTGGCCAGGACTGAGCCTTCACCCTGGACAGGACTCAGCAATAGCTTTCAGCACAAAACAAAGAGAAGGCACCGTGGCCCTGGGAAAACACGGCATTGACTTAAAAAAAGCAGTGGCCCATTCAGCCTCTTTGACTCTTTAGGGAGACACAAAAAAAGGCACATAAACATTTATTACTGTGCGAGCAGTTTATTTCATTTTATGTGGTGTGTGCTTTGTTCCACTAGTGACTCAACACCCTCAACAAGAAAGGCTCTGGGATGCTGTTCAGGTGGGTGATTCTGAGAAAGAGGTTCCGGAACACGTACCCGGAAACAGCCCGTGAGGGGGCAAAGCACAGAGGGCTGGGGTCTCACAGCACAGTGCATGCTCTAGGGGCTGAGAGGCTGAGCACAGAGAAGGGTAGACTGTCCTCTTCCAGAACACACGGGAGAGGGTGTGCCTGACCAGACTGGGGATCTGTGACCATGGACTTCTCCTCCGAGGGGAAGCCAGCATGTGCCCATTTTAATATGGGGGAGAGGACAGGAGAGACGTGGGGAGTGGGCACTCCTGGGAGGGGTGCACTTCCCCGGAGCGGGGTGGGCCTGCTGGACCAGATGCTTTTTCGAAGGGGGAATCAAATAAACATGCCGTGCTCGCTCCAAGACCCACAGTTCCCCACCCTGCCTCTTAGAAGGCTGGTCAAGGCCAAGGGGATCAAGGGAGACCACAGGGGCCCTGATTTTCCCTGGAGGCATAAAGAGCTTTCTGACTTTCCCCTAGAATTCCTGAGGCCGGAGATCATATGACTAACGGGCTGGACCCTTCTTCCTAGCCCCAGAAAAAATGCTAGGTGGCAGGTTCCCTGGGAGAGACAGCATGGAGATTCCACAGGCACCAACAGCAGCAAGTCACCCTCTCCTGAGAGCAGCAGCTCAGCAAAGACCACTTGTTTGGCCGCAAGAAATGAGGGGTCATGACAGGCAGCATGGAGAGGGGACAGGTGAGACCCAGGTGTGCAAAGAGTCCTAAGTGTGAACCAGGTGTGTGGGCAGGGTGGAGAGGGGACAAGGTGTGACCCAGGCGTGCGAAGAGAGTCCTGGTGGGCAGCGTGGAGAGGAGAAAGGTGTGACCCAGGTGTGTGAAGAGAGTCCTCATGGGCAGCGTGGAGAGGGGACAGGTGTGACCCAGGTCTCCACCCTTTCTTCTTGTCCATGCTGGAGCTACTCATTTGAACTTACTGGACCTCCTTTTCCTTATCTGCACATCAATAGTCTCAGTAGTGACCTCTGAGACTCACAAGGAACCCGTAGCAGGTGATGAGTGTGGCCGCCTGCTCTTTAAGGAGTATGGGGAATACATAGCAGAGGCAGGCCACTGGCCACTAGCAGGGGTTCCTTGGGCAGCCAGGGGCCACACTCCCCACAGGCCCAGCTTTCTCAGGCCTGATCTGCTTCCAGCCCCGCCCGCCACCCTCCCACTGCGTGTCCTGCTGTCCGTCTCTGCCACCTGGAACATGCTGAACCTGCCCCTGTGACCCAGGGTGCCCGTTGCCCTCTCTGTTCCCTCTGCCACCAGGGTCCTAGACACCCACGGCTTCCTCCTCCCTCACGTCATTCTAGATGCTGACACATTTTACCTTATTGGAGGCTCTATCCCTGGTCTAAAATAGAGCGCACACACACAGCGCTCTGTGTTCCCTCTACCCCCTCTCACTTTTCCTCCTTCTTAACAGTACTGATCACCCCATCACACTCTTTGGCTCTGGCGAGGGCATGTCTGGAAACTGACAGTCAGGCCCAGGCTCTCTGCCCTTGGTGCTTCTCAGAGGCAGGGAGTGTGTACATCTGCAAAGGGACTCAACCACACCAGTGCCAGCCTCCTCGCAGGCTCACGGTCCTCCAGAGCCCCAGCTCCTCTGCCACAGAGGGCCACAGCCTGTGTCTTCCCAGGGCAGCACTGCCTTCCCAGGTGAGCCTGGGGTTGCCCTGTCCTTTCCCCTCCTCTGCTCCTCCAGAGTCCAGGGCCCCGCCCCACCGCAGAGGGTGGTCAGCAGGGCTCTCCCAAAGAAGGCAGATTCTAGCTCCACAGCGGAACAGATGCAGCATGATTGGAGTGCCAAAGAGAACGAGGAAGATGGAAGGGAAGTAGTGAGAGCTATGAAATTCACATCCAGCCTCCTTTATCACAGCTCGGGTTCTAAGCACCCCAGGCAGCTTGAGAAGTGCAGTATTTAATGTGTTTCTTTAACAGCCTCATCGAGGGCCTGGAGGGCTGAAGCGCTTGACTGGGAATGGAGATGTATGGGTCCCCTCCATGCCTGTTCTCCTCCCAACAGAGAATCCTGACAACTTGTCTCTGCCTCAGTGTCTCCGCTCTTCTTCACTCGTGCTGGCTGAATGGAGGAATCAGAAGGCATCCAGGCACGTCCTCATGTAAAGGAGTACAAACAAACCCTTCAGCTGCATTTTCCTCTAAGTCAGAGTCTTCAGGGAGTACAGCAGAAATATCTTGCTTTAGAACCTGTCAGTAAACACTTGGGCCACAGGAACACATTGCAGGGCCTCTGCAGCACCTTGGAAGGGGCCCTTGAGAGGTAAGTGGCCTGAAAGTCACTATCTTTCATGCATCCACCCAGGGCACACACCCAGGACACACACCCAGCACACACACCGAGGGCACACACCCAGGACACACACCTAGCACACACGCCCAGGACACACGCCCAGGACACACACCCAGAGCACACGCCCAGGGCAATAGGTGTGCATGGAGACAGGTAAACCGGTACATGTGCTTTATTCATCAAGGAGCTGGAGGGGCAGGGATTGCCTAACTGATGTGAAAGGCTGTGCACTTTGCAATAGGAGTTACAGACCTGCTGAATAAGAAATGCACCGTTCTGAGGTGCTCATGGCCTCAAGGCTGGTGTATCATCACAGGTGCCTGCAAAGGCCCTGGGAGCCGGCCTTGGGCTACACCTTGCAGCACGGGAATGCCAGGGAGGCTGCCTGGGGGAAGAGAGGTATGAACTGCATATCTGACATGAACAAAGAGCAATGAGCACTTGGGCTAACTACCGGTTCATCCAGAAGACCACTAGCTCATCTCTCATCAATGTCGTTTCTATTCATTACAAAAGCTCTGAAAATTAGGAATTGTGACCAGCTCTTAAAGATGCCACGCCTGGGTACAGGAGCAGCTCATTAGCTCCCCGAGGCCATGCAGCTGGAGAGCCCAACGTCCTCCCCATTCCCTGTGGCCTCTTATCGATGTCTTTAAAATCTGATGATGTAGCTTTTCTTTCTGTTTCAAAACCATACCAAGCTCAACATTTCCCATCCAAGCTCATCCATCTTCTCCTTAAGTCAGCAGTTTTCTCCCAAAGCCTGCTCTCTGCCAGGGCACTCCTGCTAATCCCTCCCCATCCATGCAGAAGGGAGCTGCTGGGTTGGATTGGATGACATTTGATGGGGCCGGGCTGTGGTGTGAAGACTTGCTGCATGGTTGTAATCAAAAGTTGGCTAGAGCCAAGGAAAATCCTGGACAAGGATGACCAGAGTCTGGAGTCACTAACACCGTAGCTCAGGGATGATTGGCCACATGGTCAGCCTGGGCAGATGGGGCCAAGCTCCAGGGCCCAGGGAGTGAGGCTACTGCCCATGATCCAGGCCTCAGGGACTCAGTGGTCAGACGAGCAGCAGGTGCACACAAGAGCACACAGATTTCCCACCAGGGGAGATGAGGAGGTCCCAGGGCCCGGGACAGCAATGCAGGGCCAGAGCAGGCTCAGGGAGAGAGGGACCCACGAAGTCCACTTCTTTCCCTATGCAAATGACATGAGCCATTCACTCTCATTGTATGATTTAGAACATCAGAAAATCTAAACGTAAAGGAAGAAAATTGCTCACAATCCCAAGGCCAAGTCAATATTAATGTTCATCTTTAGTAAGTTGTCTTCAGTCTCTTACATTTTACAAATTTTCTTTTTTTTTTTTTTTTTTTTGAGATTGACTTTCACTATTGTTTCCCAGATCTTGGCTCACCACAGCCTCTGTCTCCTGGGTTCAAGCGATTCTCCTGCCTCAGCCTCCCAGTAGCTGGGATTATAGGCATGTACCACCACGCCCTGCTAATTTTGTATTTTTAGTAGAAATGGGTTTTCACCATGCTGTCCAGGCTGTTCTCGAACTCCTGACCTCCTGACTCCTGATCCACCCACCTGAGCCTCCCAAAGTGCCAGAATTACAGGCGTGAGCCACCATGCCCAGCTCCTTTTATAAATTTTCAAGACTAAATTGTAACATAATAATAATGCTACTTAATTTTTGACATATTTATCCCATTCTGCTTTTACCTGAAAACATTACGTAAATATTTTTCCATCTTATAAAATAACCAGTGGTCATCATCCAGTGTAAGTTCCAGGATGTTCCATCAAATGGATGTGCCCTCATTTCCTTGGCAGTTCACTTATTAATGGACATCAGGTTTCTCCTCCATTTTCACTGTTATCAATAAGAACTGAAGACACACAAATATTCTTAAAACTTTGTTCTCATTTCAGATTAACTTCTCAGGATGGTGATGGCTAGACAGAAGCTCAATAAGACTTTAAGGCCTGCAGTACATATGGCCAGATTGCTTTCTATAATCTCTAGATGACTGATTTACGTGTATTTCAGCAGGGCACATTCTGTTTCTGAGCCTTTAAGTCCCTGATTAGAAACATCCAACATTTTCTGAGCACTTTCCATATACCAGACCCTCAGCCACAGACAGCCATGTCCTTCCCAAAAGCAGCAGTGTTGATCCCTGCCCAGACATCTGCTAAGCCCCAAGGTGGCAAATCAGCACAGACTACCTTGGACATGACAGGGATAGAGAACCCCAACAGTCACACATGGTTCCAGCACATGGCTGAGAGGTCGTGGTCAGCCCCCTGCCAGTGCAGGCAGAACGATGCACCCGGCAGCCTAGTCGGCTTCACTCTAAGCAAGCTGAACTGATCCACACACACAGAGGAATGTGAGCAGAGGGAATGTGTTAAATGGAACCACACGAAATTGCCAGTAATCTACCATTTTCATCTTCAAAAATGGAAATTTCACACAGTTACAACTAATGCAATTTATGAAAAATATTCATCACACAGAATGTGACAGCAAAACAAGAACTCTGGAGTATGCATTTCTAAGTTTGAATCCTGGCTACATGGTTCATTTGCTGAGCAACGACGGTCAAGTTACTGACCTTCTCTGAGTCCATAAAAAATGATGACTATGTCCCTGTAAGTGAGCTGGAACCAGCTCTATGGGCCTGCAGCCTGTGTTGCCATAGGGCTAGTGCTCAGAAGGGCCCAACGTGGTTTAATGCTCTACTATTCCTGTTTGGAAATCCTTAGTAATTCCTCAAGAGCTCTGTTTGTCACATTGCACTGGGCCCTGCAAATTTTACAGCCAAGCCTGCATTCAGCCCTTAGACAAGTACCTAAAACAGCGTTTCCATCATGACAGATACCAGCAAGTATCCCTTCCTGCTCCCTTACCTTGGTATATTTAAGATATAATTTGTGCCCATCCTTAAAAAATCTGTATCTGCAATAGACATAAGAAAAAGGAAAAGGTATGTTTGTTGGACAGCTTATATGTTTCTTGCCTAACGGTGCAGGTGGCAAATATCTAACTCAGACACTCCTCAGTTGCCTACTGCTCATGGGCACCATGCTGTAGGGGCCAGGAAGAACATTCCCTTTACCCTCAGAAAGTTCACTGAAAACCAACGGACAGAAGGTAACAGGAGAAATGGCATACACATTTATTCATGTGCATGGGACTCATACAAACATCTCAAAGAAAGACAAGATGGTTGATGCTTTTATACCATCTTGAGGTTACAGAATGTTGAAAGAAAAACATTAGGCAAATTAAATTTAACAGAGTTTAGTTGAGCAAAGAACTATTTGCAAATTGTGCAGCCCCCCACCTCCAAACTAGAATAGGTTCAGAGAGACTCCAGCCCTGCCATGTGGTCAGAGATTTATGGACAGCAAAAGGAAAAGGATCGACGGAAAACAGAAGTGAGGTACAGAAACAACCAAATTGGTCCCTGCTTGGCTTTGCCTTATTTAGATGCAGTTTGAATGGTCGGTCACCTGTGATTTGCTGAAACTCAGTGATCAGTACAAGACTAGGTTAGGTCTGTTCATACATCCAGTAAGGGTACAGTTCACACATACAGAGAAACCTTTAGGCCAAACTTAAAAGAGCAAGAAGGCAGCGGTAGGCTAAACTTAATTTAACAGGAAGAAAACAGGGGCTTCACTCATGGCCACAAATGGGTTATGGTAGTAAATCGGGTTACCGGAGTGGGGGGTACCTAGGTGACAAAGTTGGTCTTGCTGTGTAGGTGAAAGCTCACAAGTAGCAGCCCTCAAGACAGACTAGATGGTGAATGTTTCTTCCGGACCTTTATGGATGTCAGACTCTTGGTTAATCTCTCCTAGATAGGATAAAGGAAGCCTCTGAAAAAAGCCTGACTGCATCAATGCAGATTCTCTACAGATGCAAATCTCCCCGCTGAATAGACAGCTTTTCAGTTCTTGCAATCCCAGTCCTTCTGAATAGCCATCTTGAAATATGTCAAAGAAGTACATTTTGGGGTGAAATATTTTGGTTTGCTCAGCACTCAGCCTGGACACAGGTCCTGTTGGCAAGAAGGTCACAGTCCTGCAAGACAGCCTAGTGTGGACGAACATCTGTGGCCTGAGAGAGATGTGTGTTCAGAGGGCTGTGGGAATCCCTGAGCAGGAACCCCCGAATCCAGCTGGGAACAGGATCAGGGCAAGCCACCAGGGCTGGGCGTTAGAGGATGCTGGGGATGCCACGGTCTCGGGCAGTGGGATGATGGTGGAGGCAGAGAGCAGAGCACAAACACAGGCCTCACCGCCGTGCCTTCTGCCCTCCTGCAGGCTGTGCATGCCTCGGCTCACTCAAGCCTGGACCGGGCACAGCCTCACTGGGACACCCTCTTCATGCCTCATTCCCCTCATCTCACCCCTGCCATGGCTGCAAGCATCTCCGGATGGATAAATACCAGATCTGGATCCTCCGCCGAAGGGGTCTTTCCCCACTTGCCCTCTATGTCTTCTAAGGCTTGCAGAACATTTCCACCTGAACGCCTCAGATGTGGGGCTCCAGCCATGCCCACATTGCACACCCTCAGGACCAAGCCCAGCACTCTGGCCAGGCCTGCACAAGTGCCACTCTCTTCCTGCTGGCCCTGCCGCAGCGCTGGCCTGGCCCAGCCCCACCCCACAGGCTGCGCTCACTCTTCACCCCAGCCAAGCTGGAGAGTTGGGCAGAGTCTCTTCTCCGAGCCTGGGCATGCCACCTCAGTGCCTGGCTCTCCCAACCAGGCACTCATGATGCTGTGTGCTTATCTGCCCCATGCAGGAGCCCACTGGGTCTTGGGGGTGCCACCATGTTCTCAGGACCCAGCGTGGGGCTGCACGTGCCAGGCACTGAAATGGCACAGAGTGCATGTATTTACTGTGTTCCCGCTAACCCTGTGTTTCCCTCTGATTCCTGGTCTTGAAGCTTGGCACCTCACCCACCCAGCTGTCCATGCTGGAGTTCTAGATGTGAGCCGACATTTCTCCCTTTGCTTCCTCCCTACATCCAGCAGCCACTGCCCCATGATCTCTTCTTCAACACCAGCCTCTCTGCCCACTCTCCCCATCCCACAGCCCTTTGGGCCTGGGCTGTGTCTCTCTCTTGTAAGCCAACGTGGTGCCATGCTCTCAGGACACCCTTGCACTCGTGGTATACCCCTTCCACCTCTCCTTCACACGGGCTCCAGGACAGGGTAATCCATAAGTATGTGTTGGCCGCATCACTCCCCTGCTCATGACCTTCAGTCACTCACCGTAGTCTGAACTTCTCAACATGGTGGCCTATGTCTTTGAAGAATGGCTTCCAGGAGCCCTGTCAAACCGTGGGCCTGGTCACCCTGTGGCGCTTGCATTCCTCAAGGAGTCCAGGCACGTGCTGGGTCCCATCTCTGTGTGCTCTCTGGTGCCTCTCCCCACCCACCCAGCTCCACCTCAGTATCTCCTCCTTGGCCTTCAGGTCTTAACACAAAGCTCCCCTGTAGCAGGCCTCCTGCCCAGGGGAGACCCAGAGCCTGCCCCGCACGGCCCCAGGGGCCCCTGCTCTATGCCTGGCCACAGTGACTTTGATGATCACGTCTTCATCAAGACTCCTTTAGGCTGCTTGCTGCCCACCCTGAGTCCTCATCTGACACAGTGTCCGGCTCCTGCTCAGCCAATGAAAGAACAAACAGGAAGCCTTAAGATGCTGCTGCTGGCTTTCTTTCTATAACATGGCTATGTATTCTTTCTCTTGCTTTGATCATTGTACCTCACTGATTTCTTCTAAAAGTCTCTCTAGGGGAAGAATGACTATTCGATGGCTTGTTCAGGATGGCTTCCTTCTCCAGAGATCCCACACATTCTTGACTCTGGAGCCCTAGACTTTCCCTTAAAAGTAGGATTAATGTAGTAAGTTGTATTACTCATACAGGACACAATAAATAATTTTCAGAATCAAATACAGGTTTGTGGTTTTTCTCTCCTGCTTCTCCTCCTCCATTCCCATTCCCCTCCTCCTCCTCCTCCCACTTGTTCTCCTTCTTTGTGAACCCAGCCCTGCTCTTTCTGACCTTACTAGAGGGCCTTGAACAGTAAATATGAAACGCCAGAGGTCCAACCAAGGCTGCAAAGTGTCCGCATTAAAACAGTACTCATCTTCCACTAACGGGTCTGGGTGTTCAGCTCCTCACAGGAACATATGTCAAACGATAGACCAAACCTCCATAAACTCTGAGTTAGGCAGCCAATCAGCTGATGCTTAGATCAAAAAGAAAGTCAGATCTTTCTTGAGCAGGGATGCATGCTTAACTCCAGAGGCCTGGAAGCTTTTCCTATATTCTAGGACCTCTCGTCTAGGATAATCTTCCAGGCCTTTAGAGTTAAATATGCATTCCTGCTCAAGAATGCAATCTATCTTGATATTTCGCAATATTTTTTATAGAAATGATATTTAAAAACTTCCAAATGGTAATGAAGGGCCTCCAAAATCTACTCCTTCATAAAATCAGTGAGACTCTGACAAAATAAACTTTTCCAGGATTCTTAAAATTAACCAAAAGCTTAAAACATTGCAAGGAGTATTGATTCCAGAAGAGTGGTTGCATCTCAATTGATTCCAGAAGAGTGGTTGCATCTCAGTAAGAATAGCGAGCATCGTGGTTTTAACTTGCTCTATTCCCTGCCTCCTCTCCCCAGGACCCAGTAGCCCTGAAAATCAGCAGTCTCACAATATCAGTAGTTGCGAAAACCTTCATCACAGTAGCAACTAAAGGGGTCAGCCAGAGTTTGAAGGGCTTCAAAAAGTCCCATCTGGAGGGCCTATCACGAACTGCCCCAAGGCATCTGTAAAAAATAATCAGTGGTAGTTGTTTAACATTGTCACTGAAGTAGTGATGACAGTTGGGGAAAATAAGAATCTGGCCAAAAACTTAAAAGGAAGTCCTGGGGAAAAGATGTCCGTGGTGACTTTGAAAAACTTTACCATATTGCCAAGGGTCTAAAAGACATGTGCATATACGGGGAAGTGTGCATACTCAGAAATTACCTGAAAAGACCCTAACTTCTCACCTCTGGCAGAACATGAGGCCCCTCACTAGCAGGAAGTGAAGGCTAGGACAGAGTTGCAAATTATTACAATGAAGGTATGTCCCAACACCCACACAAAGCCCAAAATGCATCAAAGAACTACAAGAATGAAGGGGGAAATATACAAAAATAGACACTCAAAAATAGTAATTGGAGACTTCAACACCCCACCTTTAACAGTGGATAGAACAACTAGTCCAAGATCAGCAAGGAACAGAAGACTTAAGCAACACTGTCAGCCAACCAGACCTAACAGACATCTAGAAAACATTACATCCAATAACATCAAACACACGTTCTTTTTAGGTGCACATGGGGCATTATCCAGAATAGGCCACATGTGAAACATAGAACAAATATCCATGAATATAAAAGAATTGAAACTGTAGAAAGTGTGTCCTCCTGTCATAACGGAATTGAGTTATAAATCAATAATAAAAGAAAATTTTTGAAATTCCTAAGTATGAACAACCTAAAGAAAAATACTGGCTGGGCTTGGTGTCTCATGCCTGTAAACCCAACACTTTAGGAGGCCGAGGCAGGCAGATCACCTGAGGTCGGGAGTTCAAGACCACCCTGACCAACATGGAAAAACTCTGTCTCTACAAAAAATACAAAATTAGCCAGGTGTGGTGGTGCATGCCTGTAATCCCAGCTACTCAGGAGGCTGAGGCAGGAGAATCACTTGAAGGCAGGAGACAAAGGTTGTGGTGAGCCAAGACTGCGCCATTGCACTCCAGATTGGGCAACAAGAGCAAAACTCCTTCTCAAAAAGAAAATGAAAAATACTCCCACTAATCATTGGATCAAAGAAAAAATTAAAACGGCAATTAGGAAATAATTTGAGATGAATAATAATAGAAACACAGCATACCAAAATTTACGGAATGAAACTAAAGCAGTGCTCAAAGGAAATGTATAACTGCATTTTTACTATGTAAACCTATATATTTTTTAAAAAGAAAGATAACAAATCAACAATCTACGTTTTCACTTTAAGAAACTAGACAAGGAAGAGCAAACCAAACACAAGGCATATAGAAGGAAGCACATAAAAATTGGAATGTAGATAAATGAAGCCAACAACAGAAAATCAATAAAACCAAAAGCTGGTTCTCAATATTACAGGCAAATCTTTAGCTGGAGTGATCAAGAAAAAGAGAAGATTCAAATAACTAAAATTAAGACTTTATAGAAATAAAAAAAGAGTATAAGGGACACTATAAACAGCCATAAAGCAACAAATTATATAACCAAGACAAAATGGACGACTTTCAAGAAGTGCACCAAAAGGAACAGGTAGTCTTACTAGCAAGTAAGGAGATAAAATTCGTAATTTTTTTTTTTTTTTTTAGATAGAGTCTCACTCTGTCATCAGGCTGGAGTGCAGTGGCACAATCTCGGCTCACTGCAACCTCCGCCTCCCGGGTTCAAGCGATTCTCCTGCCTCAGCCTCCGGAGTAGCTGGGACTACAGGCACCACCACTGCCGGCTAATTTTTGTATTTTTAGTAGAGACGGGGTTTCACCCTGGCGGCCAGGATGGTCTCTGTCTCCTGTGTTGGGATTACAGGCGTGAGCCACCGCGCCCAGCTTCAAATTAGTAATTTTAAAACTCATAAGGTGGGGCCAAGATGGCCGACTGGAAGCAGCGGTGCTAGGAGGCTCCCCTCCAAAAAAACCATAATAAGGGTGTGAATCCTTCACTAGTAACCAGGATATCCAGCTCTTTCATCAAAATTGACCAGAAGGCTGGAGTAACCCACGGAGAGAAGGAAGAACAGTGTGGCATGGCTGCCCACCTGAGAGACACACAGGGAAGAAGAACCCCCGGCCCCCCCCAGCCAAGGGGGGTGGTGAGTGAGCGCGCTACCCAGCCGAGGAAACTGCTTTTTCCACGGAACTGTGCAACCTGCGGATCAGAAGAGCCCACTCTGAAACCCGGAGCCAGGCGTCCCAACTCCGGAATCCACAAATTCTTACAGCCTTTCAGCTGGAATCCGCTTAAGCCTACTGTATCTCTGGGGCGGGATGTGGGGGGCAGTGACCAGCCCCCCGGCTGCAGCTGCCTCTGTCTAAGCTGGTTGAGCTCCTTGGGGGAGGGGCAGCAGCCAGCACTGGGATTCACAAAGGCCTAATGGGCTAAGATCCCTGGGCAGGGGAAGGGTGGCACCCATTTCTATAGCTCCAGGCTGCACTTTTCCCCTGCTGGAGTCAGGGAGGCTGGACAGCTTGGTCCCAAAACTTGTCCCCATTGCCCACTGGCTGTGGCAGTTGGCAGCCAGAATGCCTCTTCAGGTCTTACCTTCATCCATCCTTCCTCAGTGGGTGGGGCTTCCCTGCAAGATCTCCAGTAACTCCAGCCAGAGGCGGCTCAGGGAGAGAATTAAGATCTCCCTGTGCCTGACCCCTGGGGGGCCGGGGAGTTGTGGGGGGGGTGAGGGTGGGGGGGGCCACAACCTCTGTGAACTAACAGAAGCAGCCTCTCCTCCTGGTAGTTCTGAGGAATCTGGGCAGCCCAGACGAGTTGGTTTCCCCCAGCAAAACACACCCTCTCCACCAAGGGGCAAAGTGTTTCATTAAATGTGTCCTGCTCCCCATCCCACCCAACTGGGTGAGACCCTCTAATAGGAGTTGTCAGACACCCTATACAGGAGCAATCCTACTGGCATCAGGTTGGTGCCCCTCAAGGTGAGAGGTCCCAGAAGAAGGAGCAGGCACCCATCTTTGCTGCTCTCCAGCCTCCTTCAATGACATCTCCAGGCACGGGAGCAAATCAGATGAATAGGACCTGAAGTGAACCCTCAGCAAACTGCAGCAGCCCTACAGAAGAGGAACTTGACTTTTGAAAGAAAAACAAATAAGCAGAAAGTGACAACAACAGCATCAGTAACAACGACAACAAAAAGGCCCCCACAAAAACCCCATCCAAGGGTCAGCAGCCTCAAAGACCAAAACGAGACAAACTCATGAAGATGAGAAAGAATCAATGAAAAAATGCCGAAAACCCAAAAAGCCGAAGTGCCTCTTCTCCTCCAAATTATCACAACGTCTCTCCATCAAGGTCACAGAACTGGGTGGAGGATCAAATGAACGAATTGACAAAAGTAGGCTTCAGAAGATGGGTAATAAAAAAAAAAACTACAATGGCCCAGGCGTGATGGCTCATGCCTGTAATCCCAGCACTTTGGGAGGCCAAGGCAGGCAGATTACAGGATCAAGAGATCGAGACCATCCTGGCAAACGTGGTGAAACCCTGTCTCTACTAAAAATACAAAAATTAGCTGAACATTGTGGCGCATGCCTGTACTCCCAGCTACTCAGGAGGCTGAGGCAGGAGAATCCTTTGAATTGGGAGGTGGAAGTTGCAGTGAGCTGAGATTGCACCAGTGCACTCCAGCCTGGCAACAGAGTGAGACTTCATCTCAAAAAAAAAGAAAAAAAAAAAAATCTATGATGAGCTCTAATCCAATGCAAAGAAGCTAAGGACCTTGATAATAGGTTAAAGGAATTGCTAACTAGAATAACCAGTTTAGACAGGAACATAAATGACCTGATGGAGCTGAAAAACACAACATGAGAACTCTACGAAGCGTACACAAGTATCAACAGCCAAACTGACCAAGCAGAAGAAAGGAAATCAGAATTTGAAGACTACCTTACTGAAATAAGATATGCGAATCAGAATAAAGAAAAAAAGAATGAAAAGGAATGAACAAAGTTTCCAAGAAACATGGGACTTCATAAAAACACTGAACCTATGATTGATTGGAGTACCAGAAGCAGAGGAGATGGGAAGAATGGAAACAAGCTGGAAAACACATTTCAGGATATCAACCAGGAAAAGTTCCCCAACCTAGCAAGACAGGCCAATATGCAAATTCAGGAAATACAGAGAACACCATTAAGATACCCAACAAGAAGATCAACCCCAAAACACATAATCATCAGATTCTCCAAGGTTAAAATGAAGGAAAAATTGTTAAAGGCAGCCAGAGAGAAAGGCCAGGTCACCTACAAAGGAAAGCCCATCAGAATAATAGCAGACCTCTCAGCAGAAAGTCTACAAGCCAGAAGAGATTGGGGGCCAATATTCAACATTCTTAAAGAAAAGAATTTCAACCTAGAATTTCATATTCAACCAAACTAAGCTTCATAAGTGAAGGAGAAATAAAATCCTTTCCAGACAAGGAAATGCTGAGGGATTTTGTTACCACCAGGCCTGCCCTGCAAGGGTTCCTGAAAGAAGCACTAAATATGGAAGGGAAAAACTGGTACCAGCCACTGCAAAACCACACCAAAATATAAAGACCAATGACACTATGAAGAAACTCCATTAACTAGTGTGCAAAATAACCAAATAGCATCAGGATGACAGGATCAAATTCACACATAACAATACTAACCCTAAATGTAAATGGGCTAACTGTTCCAATTAAAAGACACAACTGGAAAACTAGATAAGGAGTCAAGATCCATCAGTGTGCTGTATTCAGGAGACCCATCTTACGTGCAAAGACACACAGGCTCAAAGTAAAAAGATGGACGAAGATTTACCAAACAAATGGAAAGCAGAAAAAAAGCAGAGGTTGCAATTCTAGTCTCTGACAAAACAGACTTTAGACCAACCAAGATCAAAAAAGACAAAGGAAAGCATTAGGTAATGGTAAAGTGATCAATACAACGAGAAGAGCTAACTATCCTAAATGTATATGCACCCAATACAGAAGCACCCAGATTCATAAAACAAGTTCTTAGAGACCTGTAAAGAGACTTAGACTCCCACTCAATAATAGTGGGAGATTTTAACACCCCACTGTCAGTATTAGACAGATCAAGACAGAAAATTAACAAGAATATTCAGGACTTGAACTCAGCTCTGTATCAAGGGACTTAGTGGATGTCTACAGAACTCTCTACCCCAAATCAACAGAATATACATTCTTCTCAGTGCCACATGACACTTATTCTAAAATCTGTCACATAATTGGAAGTATAGCACAGCCTCAGCAGATGCAAAAAACAAAAATACTGAAATCATAACAAACAGTTTCACAGATCACAGTACAATCAAATTAAAACTCAGGATTAAGAAACTCACACAAAACCACACACTTTAATAGAAATTGAACAACCTGCTCTTGAATGACTCCTGGATATTTCTTTATTTAAAGAAATTAAGGCAGAAATCAAGAAGTTCTTTGAAACCCATGAGAATAAAGAGACAGTGTACCAGAATCTCTGGGACACAGCTAAAGCTAAAGTGTTAAAAGGGAAATTTATAGCACTAAATGCCCACATAAGAAAGCTAGAAAGATCTCAAATTGACACCCTAACATCACAATTAAAAGAGCTAGAGAAGCAAGAACAAACTAATCCAAAAGCTAGCAGAGGAAAACAAATAACTAAGACCAGAGCAAAACTGAAAGAGATAGAGACACAATAAACCCTCCAAAAAATCAATGAATCCAAGAGCTAGTTTTTTGAAAAAATTAACAAAATAGATAAACTGCTAGCCAGATTAATCAAGAAGAGAGAGAAGACCCCACAGAAATACAAATGACCATCAGAGAATACTATAAACACCTCTATGCAAATAAACTAGAAAACGTAGACGAAATGGATAAATTACTGGACACATACACTCTATCAAACATTCCATCCTCTGAAATTGAGGCAGTAATTAATAGCCTACTAAACAAAAAAAAGCCCAGAGCAGACAGATTCACAAGCAAATTCCACCAGAGATACAAAGAGGAGCTGGTACCATTCCTTCTGAAACTATTCCAAACAATTAAAAAGGAGGGACTCCTCCGTAACTCATTTCATCATCCTGATACCAACACCAGAAAGAGATATGACAAAAATAGAAAACTTTAGGCCAATATCCCTGATGAACATTGATGTGAAAAGCCTCAATAAAATACTAGCAAACCGAATCCAGCAGCACATCAGAACACTTATCCACTACGATCAAGTCAGCTTCATCTCTGGAATGCAAGTCTGGTTCAACAGGCATAATCAACAAATGTAATCTGTAAATGTAATCAATAAATGTAATCCATCACATAAACAGAACCAAAGACAAAAAACATATAATTATCTCCATCGATGCAGAAAAGGCCTTTGATAAAATTCAACAGCTAAAAATTCTCAGTAAACTAGGTATTGATGTAACATATCTCCAAATAATAAGAACTATTTATGACAGACCCACAGCCAATATCATATTGAATGGGCAAAAGCTGGAAGTATTCCCTTTGAAAACGGGTACAAGACAAGGATGCCCTCTCTCACCACTCCTATTCAACATAGTATTGGAAGTTCTGGCCAGGGCAATCAGGCAAGAGAAAGAAATAAAGGGTATTCAAATAGGAAGAGAGGAAGTCAAGTTGTCTCTGTTTGCAGACGACATGATTTTATGTTTAGAAAACCCCATGGTCTCAGCCCTTTATATTTAGAAAACCCCATCGTCTCAGCCCACAAATTTCTTGAACTAATAAGCAACTTCAGCAAAGTCTCAGGATACAAAATCAATGTGCAAAACTCACAAGCATTCCTTTATGCCAAAAATAGGCAAACAGAGAGCCAAATCATGAATGAACTCCCATTCACAATTGCTGCAAAGAGAATAAAATACCTAAGAATACAGCTAACAAGGGATGTGAAGGACCTCTTCAAGGAGAACAACAGATCACTGCTCAAGGAAATAAGAGAGGACACAAACAAATGGAAAAACATTCCATCCTCATGGATAGGAAGAATCAATATCATGAAAACGGCCATACTGCCCAAAGTAATTTATAGATTCAATGCTATTCCTATCAAACTACCATTGACATTCTTCACAGAATTAAAAAAACTATTTTAAATTGTATACGGAATCAAAGAAGATGCCATATAGGCAAGACAATCCTAAGCAAAAAGAACAAAGCTGGAGGCATCATGCTACCTGACTTCAAACTATACTACAAAGTGACAGTAACCAAAACAGCATGGTACTGGTACCAAAACAGACATATAGACCAATGGAGCAGAACAGAGACTCAGAAATAATGCCGCACAACTAAAACCATCTGATCTTCGACAAACCTGACAAAAACAAACAATGGTGAAATGATCTCCTATTCAATGGTGAAAATTCAATGGTGAAAGAATCCTATAGTGAAAGGATTCAATGGTGAAAGTATCCCCTATTCAGTAAATTGTGCTGGGAAAACTGGCTAGCCATATGCAGAATACAGAAAGTGGACCCCTTCCTTAGACCTTATGCAAAAATTAACTCAAGATGGATTAAAGACTTAAGTGTAAAACCCAAACCATTAAAACCCTAGACGAAAATCTAGACAATGCCATGCAGGACATAGTCACAATTGTAACAAATGCAAAAATTGACAAATGGGATCTATTAAACTAAAGAGATTCTGCACAGCAAAAGAAACTATTATCAGAGTGCATAGACAACCTACAGAATGGGAGAAAATTTTTGCAATCTATCCATCTGACAAAGGTCTAATATCCAGAGTCTACAAGGAACTTAAACAAATTTACAAGAACAATGAAACAACCTCATTAAAAAGTGGGCAAAGGGCTGGGCGTGGTGGCTCACGTCTGTAATCCCAACACTTTGAGAGGCTGAGGCAGGTGAATCACAAGGTCAGGAGATTGAGACCATCCTGGCCAACATGGTGAAACCCTGTCTCTACTAAAAGTACAAATAAAATAGTGGGGCGTGGTGGCACACATCTGTAGTCCCAGCTACTCAGAAGGCTGAGGCAAGAGAATTGCTTAAACCCAGGAGGCAGAGATCACAGTGAGCGGAGATCATGCCACTGCACTACAGCCTGGGTGACACTGTGAGACTTGTCTCAAAAAAAAAAAAAAGTGGGCAAAAGACATAAGCAGACACTTCTCAAAAGAAGATATACATGTGGCCAACAAACATATGGAAAAAAAAAACTCAACATCAATGATCCTTAGAGAAATGCATATCAAAACCACAGTGAGATACCCTCTTGCACCAGTCAGAATGGCTATTATCAAAAAGTCAAAAAATAACAGATGCTCACAAGGTTGCAGGAAAAAAAGGAATGCTTTTACACTGTTGATGGGAATGTAAATTAGTTCAATCATTGCGGAAGACAGTCCTCAAAGACCTAGAGACAGAAAAACCAATTGACCCAGCAATTCCATTACTGGGTATATACCCAAAGGAATATAAATCATTCTATATGGTGTATGTGTACCATATTTTCTTGACCAAGTCCATCATTCATGGACATTTAGGTTGATTCTATGTCATTTCCCTTGTGAATAGGGCTACAATCAACATCTGCGTCCATGTATCTTTATAATAGAATGATCCTAAAATGTATACGAAAATGCAAGGGACCCATAGTAACCAAAACCATTTTGAACTAGAACAAAGCTGGATGACTCATTTTTTACTACAGAACTACACGAATCAGGACAATGTGCTGGCATAAAGATGAACAGATAGACTAATGGAATAGAATTACAAGTACAGAAATAAACCCTCACCTTTAAAGTCAATTGATTTTTGCCAACAGTACCAAGAT
This sequence comes from Pithecia hirsuta, assembly GCA_963573645.1. Lineage (NCBI taxonomy): Eukaryota > Metazoa > Chordata > Mammalia > Primates > Pitheciidae > Pithecia > Pithecia hirsuta. The sequence continues at coordinate 12,845 of CAUYLZ010019712.1, read as the reverse complement.
CATTCAGAAAGAATAGTCTCTTCAGCAAATAGTGTTGGGACAACTGGCTATCCTCACACCATATATAAAAATTAACTTAAAATGGATCATAGAATCTCTCTAGAAGAAAGCCTAGGAGTAAGTATTACTTACCTTGTATTAAGCATTGGTTCCTAGATAAATACCAATAGCACAAGAAAAAAAAACCCACATAAACTGAACTTTATCAAAATTAAATGTTTTGAACTTCAAAGGACGTCATTAAAAAAACAGACAGCCTACAGAATAGGAGAAAATATTTGCAAACAATATATCTGGAAAGGAACTTGTATGCAGGCTATATAAAGAATTCTTGCAACTCTCCAATAAAAAGACAAATAACTCCATTAAAAATGGGAAATATATTCCAGTAGATATTTCTATAAGGAAGATAGGCAAATGAGGCCAGGTGCAGTGGCTCATGCCTGTGATCCCAGCACTTTGGGAAGGGGAGGCGGGCAGATCACCTGAGGTCAGGAGTTCGAGACCAGCCTGACCAACATGGAGAAACCCCATCTCTACTAAAAATACAAAAGTAGCTGAGCTTGGTGGCACATGCCTGTAATACCAGCTACTCAGGAGGCTGAGGCAGGAGAATCACTTGAACTCAGGGAGACAGAGGCTGTGGTGAGCCAAGATCATGCTATTGCACTCCAGCCTGGGCAACAAGAGTGAAACTCCATCTAAAAAAAAAAAAAAATGCAAAAAATGAGCCAGGTGTGGTAATGCTCACTTGTAGTCCCAACTACTGGGGAGGCTGAGGCACAAGAATCACTTGAACCCAGGAGGTGGAGGTTGTGATGATCCAAAATCCCACCACTGCACTCCAGCCTGGGCAACAGAGCAAGACTCTGTCTCAAAAGAAGGAAAAAATGATATGCAAATGGCCAACAATCACATGAAAAGAAGACCTACATCATTACTCATCCTGGAAATGCAAATCAAAAGCATAGTGAGTTACCACTTTGCACACACTAGGATGGCTAAACTCAAAAAGATGAACAAGTGCTGGTGAGGATGCGGATAAATCTGAACACACATTCATTGCAAGTGGAAATGCAAAATGGGGATGCCACTTTTAAAAACAGTTTGCCAATTCCTCAGTCAAACAGAGAGTTATGATATGACCCAGCAATTCCACTCCTAGGTATATGTTCAAGAGAAATGAAAACATACATGCACACAAAAAATTTACACACAAATGTTCATAGCAGCATTATTCATCCTAGCCAAAAAGTGGAAACAACCCAAATGTCCATCAGCAAGTGAATGGATTTTACAAAATGTGGTATCTCCATGCAATGGAATACTATCTGGCAATGAGAAGGGAGGTAGTGATACTTGCCATGACATGGGTGAACCGTGAGAGCATTATGCTAAATGCAAGAAGCCAGGCGCAAAGAGCTGCATGTTGCCTGGGTCCGTGTTATTGCCTCGTATGTTTATTGAGTGGCTTCTGTGTGCCAGGTGCTGTTCTTAGCCCTGGGGATTAATCGCTGACTGCCATAGACTTGATAGCTATCCTCTTGAGGCTTTCATTCTAATGCAAGACAGATTTGAGATGGACGCTTGTGCACAATTGTGATATGCGCTATGAGGGAAGAATAGGGGACTATATCCTTGGATGAGACGTCAGGGAAAGCTTTGCTGAGAAGATGACTCAATTGCATGTCCTTCTCTTTTTTTCACTTCATATCATGGTATAAGCATTTTCCCAAAACTAAAAATTCCTTATGTACATCATTTTCACGTCTGCCTCATCCACTGCTGTGGTTGTGTCTCACCATCCCTGAACAATGGACAGGTCCTTTGTTTCCATTCTTTGTCTATTCTACATACTGCTTCAAGAAACTCCTTTTTGTGATATCCATATTCCTCATCACGGCTTAAGGATAAATTCCTTCTAAAGTAGTTACTCAGTCAAAAGATATCTGTTTTTGTTTCTGTTTTTGTTTTGAAATGGAGTCTCACTCTGTCGCCCAGGCTGGAATGCAGTGGTGTAATCTCGGCTCAACGTTGCCTCTGCCTCCCAGGTTGAAGCAATTCTCCCTGCCTCAGCCTCTCAAGTAGCTGGGACTGCAAGCGAGCGCCATCACGCCAGGCTAATTTTTGTATTTTTTTTACTAGAGACGGGGTTTCGCGATGTTGGCCAGGCTGATCTTGAACTCCTGGCCTCAGGTGATCCGCTAGCCTCAGCATCCCAAGTGCTGGGATTACAAGCGTGAGCCACCACGCCTGGCCAAAAGATAGCTTTTTAAAGCTCTTCGTGTACATCACCGAGTGTTTTTCAGAAAGATTGGTCCGCACCTACCAAATCCACACCACACCCAGACACCATAAACCAGAAGTTTCTCCTCATTTCTCTCTCCATCCAGCACTAGGAGCTGCCCAAGCCCTCCTGACAGAGTCATTCCATCCCTGTGAGAGGGACTGGAAAAGGGGCCTCCCGCTAAACATCACACATGGGCCCCAGCTGTACCCTACAGAGTGCAAGAGAACACATCTGACTGCCTGAACAACCCCTAGCTCTTGGTTCAGCATAACCGGAGCTCAATGCCAGATCTCAATACAGCCAACCATCTTCTGCATGACTCTTTTGCCCCTTTCTTCATGTCTATTTTTGGTGTTGCTGTTGTTCATTTACTAGTCCTATAATAAATCATGCCGTGATTGCCACAACTTTTAATATATAAGATTTGCTCAAATTCACGTAGGTAATTTGATTTCAGAGATGACTAACTTTGATTTCCTAGCCTCACAGAATGACTTCAGACAGGCTGGACTTCTGATCTCAGGTCTTCAGCTCAATAGTTTCAGAACCCCGGGCAGGTGCCCCTCCTTATCTCTCAGAGTTACTGAAAATGTAGATAGCCCATATTTAACCACTGGAGTGAGGCTTGCGTCAGAAAACACATCCACGGCCACTGCCTGGCAGGTGGCCCTGCGGGACATGCTGGTTCTCCTGTCCCTGCTCTTCTCTCCCAGTCCCCACAGCCCACAGGATGGGACATCCATTCATCCTTTGTAGGCAAGGAGCTTCTCCAACGTTTACGCAGAGTCACAGTTGCTGTCACACCATCAGCCAGCACGCTTCCAGGGAGCTCCTACCGGGGCACAGAGCTGTTGGATTACCCATAGTCATGCATAATTAACACAAGACACAGCCCCAGAGATGTTTAAAACTTTCTGGCACTAGCAGGGAACATCAGAAACCCTGAACAGCCAGTTCTGGAAAAAAGTCTTCAGAGGGGTCGTTGACACAGGGAAAGCTGCTGGGAGAGGACAGGCAAGAGGCCAATTTTTCCATTTCTCTGCCTGGTTTTTCTCCTTGACGCTCAACCATGGTAAATCCTACAACCCTCCTTATTTATCTTTGTTGTTTTCTGTCTCTCCCCACTAGGGGGCGTGCTCCATGAGGGCAGGGGTCTGCTCTTCTCTCTGCTGCATCCCCAGTGCGGCTGGGGCTTTTTGACTCTCGGTTAATATTTACTGAATGAATAAATGACTAAGTCAGCCATGGAAGTAGGAACAAAAGCACACATGTGTATTTTTGAAGAGAAAGAGTGAGGTCTGGTGGAAGGAGAGGAGCTCTGTCTCTTTGGGATGCACGAGCCTCCAGGGCCGAGGGTCAGGGATGTAGGTTGAATTGCGGGACCTCAGCTGTGCCTGCCCAGTCAGTATGCTTGCCCTTCACAGGGAAACGGTCTACACTGGGACTCCGGGATCGATTTCTAGGTCTTTTTATCTTTGGGGGTCAGGTGAAGAGATGGAAAAAGTTAATATATGTTGCATTTCGAAACAAACTTAGGAAAAAATGCTCTGACATTTTCTAGCGATATGATTTGTATACAGAGCCTAACATCTTTTTTCTTCCATTTCTTTATCAGTACTAAACGTATAGGAAATAATGTCTGTAAAACATATAACAGTTCTTGACTCCTAGTCGACGATCAGCAATTGATGTCGGCTGTCACGGTGGTGGTGATGTTGCTATTACCTGCCTCCTGTTCCAGGTGGCTTCTGGTTCCCTTGGGACTTGCCCTGGGTGCAGTTACAGTTCAGACCAGGGGAGAAGTGGGACCCAACGCAGCATCCTGAGGGGTCCTGCATAAGGGAGTGAATGAGCCTGGGCATTTGGAAGAAGGGCGGGTGGAGTGTTGATGTAAAGGACAGCAAGCTGGTGGTGACAAACACTGGCTATGAATACTTTTAGTGAGTTTCTGCTTCACTGCCAGTCATTTTTTCTTAAACTTAGCAGCTTGCACTGATGACAGGAAGCACATGCTTGTAAGCAGACTGCCTCCTGCAGCACTCACTGCACACAGGGCCTGTCTTCACCCGGACTGAGAGCCCAGACTCTCCTGCCCACATCGTGCAGCCGGCCTGGGAGGAGGCGCCCGCCGCCTTCCTCCTTTGGTAATCTGTCTCGATGCGCCTCTGCTGCCTTTCCATGTGATCAAAGCGACCTCGACATCTTTCCCCCGTGCAGAATTTAATTTCCTAACTGAGATTTTATATATAGCACAAAATAAAGATGTTATATCTCTGATCTTGCAAGATAACCCCCCCTCACCTGTGCAGGAGCAGGGCTCCAATTGATATGATAATACGGAAGAATGCAGTCCTGGAAGAATGTCAGGCGCTTCTAAATATACACGCATTCGGCCCAGTTCTGACTAGCGAGGGCTTTGATGTTAAACGAAATGGGATAATGATAGGAGGAGAGTGACTCTGGATCACAAATCTTCTCTCCAACAGATAAGGACAAAAGTCAGCAAAAACCTTCCCAACTGCCTCCAAGCAAGAGAAAGGGGACAGCATCCTATAGCTGCAGACAAGGAGGCCAAGTTAACAAATCAGAGAATTCTAGCTCAGCATGGCACTTACTCTTCTCCACCAACCAGAGGTCAAACTGGGCAAAAAAGGTGAAAAAAAAAAAAGTTCTAAGCATTCTCTCAATGTGTCCAAATGTGGTGACTACAAAGTAAATGGGCCACCCTGGAAAATACAAAGATCCACCCGAGAGAGGGGAAGAAAGCCCAGCTGGCTTCCTCTGGCTCTGGGAGAGGCAGGAAGAAATGTGGGCTCAGGCAGGGTGAGGGCCTCCCACTGGATATCCCGAGGATGTTCTCCTTCCTACTCCTTCCAAGATGGAAAGAGAACACAGGTGCATGAAACACACTGTGCAGCCCTGGAACTGAGCCCGAGAGGAAGGCAATCATGTCAGAGGGGGCAGGAAGGCTGTCAAGGAAAATCCACCCAATGGTATTTGAGCAACGGAAGTTAAGGGTGAAAGAGAGCAGCAGCAACTGCCTAGCGATGAGACTTGCATATTCCAAGGAAAATAAGCACGCAAAGGAGGAGGGCGCATGGCACACAAAGGCATGGAGAAGAGAGAGTGGGACCCTGTGGGTCCCTCACTCCAGAGGAAGGCTCTATAAAAATGTGAATGAGACTAAAATTGAGAGGACAGCTTTAAAAGAGAACGTTTAAACATGTCGAGTGCTAACAAAAACAGCGGAAACAAAATGGCCAGTGAGTTCCTGACACAGGCAGACAGGCTTGAGATGGCGATGGCAGCAGTGAACGCCCAAGAAAGGACCCAGGGAGAACAGTAGTCAGGGAAGGATGACAACAATGCGGGACAGACCCATGGAGCTGTCACCTGACACACTCATGTCCCTGACATGGAAACCCCACAGAAGGCAACAAGATGTCTTTGCAAAGACACGATTATTTTCATGAACAAAGGCACATGAACTGAAACCAATCCAAAAGGTGGGCCCTTTTCAGAAAAATGTTAATACAGAACCACAGCCATGGAAAGTGTCCTTCCTGGTTAAAGTAAAGAACAGAAAGAATAAGGAAAGACTGCTTAAAGCATTCGGGAAGTCAAGCCGGGCAGGAAGATGGCCGGGCAGGGACAAACTCCCTGGGCTCAGTCCTCCTGTTCCCCACCACTCCAGAGCAGTGACAGAGGGCAATGGCAAGGACATTGAGGGAAAGTTCAGAGGGCAAGAAAGTCTTACTCGAGAACCCAGCCAGCTGGGTTCAGAAATGAGTCACAGATAAACACGCCAAAAAGTAGGCTGCAGCCATGAGACATTCAGAAAAAACGTCAACCCACTAACATGAACAGGAGAAGGGTAGTAGGCCTGGGGCAACACTTAACCCAGGGCACAGATGGTTAAAGCCATACATTTTATGTTGTGCAAATTTTACCACAATAAAGAAAAACATTTTTAAAATGCAGGGGGAAAAAAAAAAAAACCCAAAGGACAGTGGAGTGTGGATTAAACAGTTCTAAGTAAAAGAAAAATCTGTTTGGCCAGCCAAGTTTCCCCTTGATTATACAGGTAGCAGACTGTCAGAGCTGGCAGGAATTCAGGAATACAACGTCTACGAGACCTTTAGAGGGGAGAGGGGAGAGGAGAATGACTTGGGGATAAAATGCAGCCACGCTAACAAACAAAGCCAAATAAAAACCCTGCCAGGAAAGTAAAAGCTGTTACGTATAAAAAGACTCATGAGCATCAAATCCACTTAAACATAGAAAAAACCTTAAAGCCAGTGGGAATAATTGTTACAAAATAGAATGCAAATGCCGCTAACCTTGGAAAAGTCAGTGTTATACATACCACCAACAAAAATCAGGAGAAGCAGTAAGAGGAAGTTTAAGAATGCTGATTTCCTCATCTTTTATAATTGAGTATAATTAAGACTTTCTGAAATTGAGATGTGAGTTAAAAACATAAAGGCTCCAATTTCTTCCTGTTTTTCATATTCTTGTTGTTAGCCTTGAAGGGCTCTTTTACAAAATAATATCTTTTGTGGCAAAGCAACATTTATTTGAAGATCAGCAATTCTCTTCATTTAAATATAGCTTCATTTTCTTCTCTTAAATTGAAGTAAAATTTAATAAAATACTTTTATATTGAAAATAGGAGATACCACAAATCCCATTTTTATTGAAGAGAATATCTTTGTTCAGCCCTGCAGTCTGCACCCGTTTGCAGTCTCTACGGCTGAGGTGAGGGTCCCTGGGGGGGTGGGGGTGGTTATTGGAGAGCAGTTGAATCCAAGGTAGTTTAAAACATATTTTTTTCTCTCTCTCTCTTTCTGCATTATTTTTTTTTTCTTGTCATGACCAGGCTTCATTTTTACCAAATCAATACAATTTGAGAAAAATGAACGAAGACTTAAAAAAACATAACCTTATCCAAAGGATTATAAATCATTCTACTATAAGGACACATGCACACGAATGTTCATTGCAGCACTGTTTACAATAGCAAAGACCTGGAACCAACCCAAATGCCCATCGATGATAGACTGGACAGGGAAAATGTGGCACGTATACACCATGGAATACTATGCAGCCATAAGAAACGATGAGTTTGTGTCCTTTGTAGGGACACGGATGGACCTGGAAACCATCATTCTCAGCAAACTGACGCAAGAACAGAAAATCAAACACTTTATGTTCTCACTCATAGGTGGGTGTTGAACATTGAGAACACATGGACACAGGGAGGGAAGCATCACACACTGGGGTTTGTCAGGGGGAAATAGGGGAGGGACAGTGGGGGTTGGGGAGTTGGGGAGAGATAGCATGGGGAGAAATGCCAGATATAGGCGATGGGGAGGAAAGCAGCAAATCACACTGCCATGTGTGTACCTATGCAACAATCTTGTATGTTCTTCACATGTACCCCAAAACCTAAAATGCAATAAAAAAAAAACATAACCTTCTTTAACATTGTGGTTCGGGTTCTCGTGGGTTGGGAACCTTCCCCTCTTGGGTCCGCTCTCCCGGTTACGATTCGTTTCTCACAAGTGACAAAGCCTGCTCTTGACAGCTGTTGATGAACAACTCCTCTAGGCCCACCCTGGGATGCCTCCCAGAGGAAGGAACTGAGAGTCCAAGCCTGTGGTGGTGTGGCCAGAGGTCAATAACCAAAAAAAGGTTGGAGTTCAAGTTCAAGTCTCGACCTCCCAACAAATGCTCTTGAAAGCTGATGGTTCAGTGATTTCCAGAGTCATGCTGCCTAGCAACTACCAAGCCCTCAGCAGGTATTTCTTCCTGGGGTGTGTGGGCCCAGGGCTGGCTCTAGGAGGACTTGGTGGCCTGGCTAGAGTCACCAGGATGCTACGCTGTGCTCCTAGCCCACCAGGCACATTCCCAGGCATGTGCATGGGCAGAGGTGGCAGCAGCAGAACAAGGAATCTAACCGGCCCAGGCTTTCTCAGGCCTCTTCTGCGTCCACTGACCAAAGAGGACAGAAAGGTTCAATTCAGAGCCACATGAAGGAACCGACTCTGCCTGCTCAGTGCAGGGAGCTGCAAAAGTCACGTGATGAAAACCACACAACCTGGAGAGCTGGGGAGTTGGTTCAATCTGTTTACTTGTGTCACTGAAACCACAAAGTCAGTCAGTTTTAGCCCATAGACCTCTTTTCCAGGAAGGTCCCTTAATCTTTATAGATATTTTTTTTTTGAGATGGAGTCTTACTTTTGTCTCTCAGGCTGGAGTGCAGTGGCACTATCTCAGCTCACTGCAACCTCCACCTCCCTGGTTCAAGTGCTTCTCCTGCCTCAGCCTCCCAAGTAGCTGAGACTACAGGTGCCTGCCACCATGCCTGGCTAATTTTGTATTTTAAGTAGAGATGGGGTTTCACCCTGTTGGCCAGCCTGGTCTCAAATTCCTGACCTCAGGTGATCAGCCTGCCTCAGCCTTCCAAAGTGGTGGAATTACAGGTGTGAGCCACCGCTCTGAGCCAAGCTCCCTTAATATTGAGAGGGGACCCCAACAACTCCCTAACCCATTTATTCAAGGAGGGAAAGTGCGGAAGTTTTTATCTGAGAAAGTTTAGCAAGAAGTTACCCATTTCTTTAGTCCAGGAAAATAAATTTGAGATTCATTTCCACGAGCAGTCCAGGCTCAGGTAAAAGATCAAAAGATTCCTAGAAGATTTTGGCTTCAGATAAAAGAAGTCAGAACAACTGTCATGCAGATGAGGTTCTGTCAACGGCTGGCTGTGAAGGCAGCCTGCATCAGAAGGCTTGGAGGGAAGTGGGCACAGGGCTCCAGCTGGGACTGGAAGGTGCACTTTCTGTCCCCACTAGCTTGAAGGCCCCTTTGAACCCGTGGGTGCGGAGCGAATTGTAATCAACTGGGAGACTTAAGGCAGTAGAGGTCATTCCTTTGGGCTGCAATAGTCAAGGGTAGCATCTCTCAAGAGTTCTGACAAACATGCATAGGCTGGAGAAAATTCCAGACACGAGAGTTGGGGGGACGTTCGCAACTTATCCAGCACACACACATACACAGAAAGACACAGAGAGAGAGAGAGAGAGAGTGTTTTAGACTGAATTTCATTCTCCGTTTTGCTATTTATTTGCCACAGAATCTTAGCCATTCATCTAACTCCTTTGACCCTCGGTTTCCTCATCTGTAAAATGGGCATCATACAATAGCCACTTCACAGCGTTCTTGCACAGCTCAAAGACACTGTTCCTAAGCTGTCTGGTATAGGGATAGCCCTCAGTGATGACAGCTACCATGACTACTATGTCAGGGGTGCAAGGAAGAACACAGCAAAACTGGGAAGGGCAATGTGTGCTGTTATACCCTCATTTGGGATCTGAGCACTATTTGCTCAGAAACTGTATTTCATTTTGTCAGCGTCTAAATGTGCTGGTTCTCAGGGAAGCTACAGGGATCTCTCCCTGTATTCTTCAACCTCCACTGTATTCTGATGCATTTAAAGGACAATTAGGCTGTGACAACTCACTGATGAATAACTGTGCTCTCTGCTAATCTTGTCACATTGAATACTGGCTGGAGACATAATTACTACAACATGGTTGAACAGATTACACATATTAATGACTTGTCCTGCTAAAAGAGACAGGGCTGGGAGACCTGCAGCATCTGAATTCCCCACCCTCTGGGGTCTTTCCCAGTGAAAATGATGGTCCAACGTCAGTGAGTTACAATTGTGATGCCAGAGCTCCACCTTATTCTGATGGGGGATTCCCCTCAGTGCCCCATACCCTCCACTCCCAGAGCTGAACTCCCGGCTGCTGGTCCAAGATGATGGGTTAGAGATCAAGGCCAATGGACTGAGTACTGCGGCTTGATAATAGAAGCACTCGGAACCCTAACCGCAAAAAGAACTTCTGCAATGACAAGGGGCTGTGACTGAAGATCTGAAAAGTCCACTTAGGCAAGCTCACAGCACCCTAATCAGATGCATTCCCACCCAAGGGCTTCAGACAACTTGCCCATCAGGAGAGGCTCTCCTTGCCAGCATCTGGGCTCAACACTGTCAGCTGGGAGGATGCCACTCCCAGGCCCTTTTCTGTGCACACACACACACACACACACACCTGCTTGTATAAGCATGCATCATTGTAAATGTCATCTTCACAGGTTTGAACAGCAGAACCATACTACGTATACATTTCTTTGCTTTGTGCACCAACATTTTGGAAGTAATCTTTTCTTTTCAGCCACATAGGTCTACCTCATTCTGAGTAATGGCTGCACTGCACTGCACTCCAGAGTAGATAGACACAAGCTGATACTGCTTCAAACTTCCTCTTTATAAAGAAGTCTAGAATGAGCATCCTTAGCGCATCATGTAGACATCCTAATGTGCATGTAACAAGCTTTTTTTTAAGGCTAATGCCCTAGAAGTAAAATTTCTTCATCAAGAATATGTGCATTTTACAATTGAACAGATTGGCAACTTGCAATCAAGAAGCTTGATGTTCACCAGGCTGCCCTCACTCACACTGCGGACAAGAAGGCCTGTTTCTCCACATGCTTCCCAGCAGTGGGTATTATCAGTCTTACTCATTTTTGCAAACCAGAGAGACAAAACAAAATACCTGATTATGGCTAAAATTTACATTCCCTTTGAAGTTGAACACCGTTTCACACACAGATTCTGAATCTGTGAATTCTCTGTTGACATCCTTTGCCCATTTTTCTTTTAAATTATTTTCATTTTCTTTACTGACTTTTAGAAGCTCTTTATATATAAAGATGGATAGTAAGTAGTCCCTACTGAATATTGTTTTCCAAAAGTTGGTTATTTGTTATTTAATTTATTAGTGGTATTTTTCTCTTCTAGACGTTATTTTTTTTAGTTTTTGGTCAAATTATCTATAAATGTTTTATAAAAAGTGTCTGGATTATATGTGCTCCCCCGAAAATAGTTTTATATATTGTCTTAAATTTTCTCCTAATGCTTACTTTTTTAAAAATATGGCTCTCTAAAACAGCTGATTTCTTTATTGCAGAGCAAGAGTTAGATATCTCATTTTATTTTTCCAAATATGTAGTCAGTTTTTCTAACATACCTTATTAGAATGCCATATTTCCCCATGGATTTGAGAACCACAGATACAGGTATAAATTACCACAAATCCTTCAGTTTACTGTAAAATTTACTATTCTGTTCAATTAATCTGTTGGTTGAGCCCTGTGCCTATACCATAAGTTTTCAATAATTCATTAGCTTAAATAGTGTATCTTATATTATTTGTTGATCTTTTATGTCACATGTTCTCTTGGTTATTCTTGTGCATTTTCTTTTCCATTTGGATTTCCATTAAAAAATCCAATAGAGATTTTGTTGAGATGTTCTGCAAGTTCATAGGAAGGGAGTTCTCATCTTTAAATAATGAATTTTCCTTTCAGATACATGATGTTTATTTATTTAGGACTCCTGTAATGACATTCATGTTTTATAATTTTTAATTTTCTTGTTACCATCTTGCATATATCTTATAAAGTTTATACTTCAGTTTTTTATGTTTTTGGGTTGCTAAACGCCTGTCATATTTGTCATTTCTATTTTCTAATTGGGCAATCCTGATTTACAGGAAAGTATTCCATTCTTATGCGTTCATTTATATTTGGCTGATTACCACATTTTCAGGTTTGTTTCCTTGGATCTTCTCAGTACATAGATGTTGCAGATCTGGTTTTCCCTTTCCGACACTATAATTCTTTTTTTAAGTTTTGATTTGTTCTTTAGCTACAACCAGTATGATGTTGATAGTGAGAATTCTTGCCCACCTCCTGTCCTTAATAATAGTGTCATGGCATTGAAGGTGGCTGTAGGCTCTCAGGTTTCCCCAGTTTTTCTCTGTCCTGACCAAGAAACACAGAGTGCCTTGACCGCTCTGTGACCCAGCCAGCTATGTGTTTTCTCTGCGGGCTTCACCCAAGCCGGGACCTTGAACATTCCCAGACACTGATAAAACTGTTTAGGTCCGTGCTCATAAACACTGAGACTAACCCTCTTGCTGTTAAACATGGAGAAACTAGCCCCGGCCCTGAGCCAAATGCCTTAAACCTTCATATAAACTCCACAACCTCACCCCTCACTGCGGACATAGACAGGATGAACTTCTGTTTTCTTACTATCCATCCCGAGATGCCGAAACCTTCCATAAGTTCCCCTAATAAATTATTTGGACTGATGTTTAGTGCTTCTTTCTTTGGAATCCCAATATTTCAGCAAAATACGGAGGTGATCATATGTCTTGTTTCTCCATAAATAGTTAACATGGTGAATTATCTAAATATTTTCATTAATAAAAAACCATCTATCAGAATTAGAATGCTAATACCTGACTTAAATTTATTACTTACTTTGTGCCAAGGGCTTTCTTTTTTCTTTTCTTTTTTTTTTTCTTTTTTTGAGATGGAGTTGTCACCCAGGCCAGAGTGCGGTGGTGCAATCTCGATTCACTGCAACCTCCACCTCCAGGGTTCAAGTGATTCTCCTGCCTCAGCCTCCCGAGTAGCT
>CAUYLZ010019711.1:0-37248 GCA_963573645.1 Pithecia hirsuta | reverse complement strand
TAATGTACAATCAAGCAAAATTATTTTTTTTTTTTTTTTTTTTTTTTGAGATAGAGTCTCTGTTGCCCAGGCTGGAGTGCAGTGGTGCGGTCTCAGCTCACTGCAACCTCTGCCTCCCAGGTTCAAACAATTCTCCTGCCTCAGCCTCCCAAGTACCTGGGACTACAGGCATGTCCCACAACTGGCTCAGTTTTGTATTTTTAGTAGAGACGCAGTTTTGCCATGTTAACCAGGCCAGTCTTGAACTCTTGACCTGGGTGATCCGCCTGCGCAGTTCTAAACACTTCCCATGCTTTGCTGTGGTTATGGTGGGCTGCTAGATCTCTTCCACGTGCTCCCTAGCTGTAACACTTTCCCTGCGCTGCCTGCCCTGTGCCTGGAAGATTGTGCCTCTATGGATTATATCAGCAGTCTCCCTTGCTCCCTGGCTTGCCGCTGGACTTATCCAACGTGAATCCCCCAGCAAGAGATTAGCAAGAGGGTGGACAGTGAGATCAGCATGCTTATTTCACTGGCGTTCTCCCCACAGCATCGCCTTGGCTGACTGCTTCCTTCAACTGCTCTCACACAATTCTTCCTTTCCAGATTCTGGCCCCCATTCCTCCTCTTGTCACTGCAGGCTTAGGAGTACTAATAATCATGCTGTTGTCAGACCTGGTGTGTTGTGTTTCCCTTTGTAGGGTTTTCTTATACCCCACCCTTTAAAAATAGCACCCTAGTCAGCTGTGCACAGAGGCTCATGCCTGTAATCCCAGCACATTGGGAGGCCGAGGCAGGTGGATCACCTGAGGTCAGGAGTTTATGACTAGCCTGGCCAACATGGTGAAACCCTGTCTCTACTAAAAATACAAAAATTAGCTGGGCACGGTGGTGCATGCCTGTAATCCCAGCTCCTCAAGAGGCTAAGGCAGGATAATCACTTGCATTGGGGAGGCAGAGATTGCAGTAAGCTGAGATTGTGCCACTGCACTCCAGCCTGGGCAACAGAGCAAGACTCTGCTTCAAAAAAGAAAAAAAAATAGTCCCCTTGTCAACATTTCTTTTATTTTTTTGAGACAGAGTCTTCCTCTGTCATTCAGGCTGGAGTGCAGTGGTGCGATCTTGGCTCACTGCAACCTCTACCTCCCAGGTTCAAGCGATTCTCCTGCCTCAGCCACCTGAGTAGCTGGGACTACAGGCACGCACCAGCACGCCTGCTTAATTTTTGCATTTTTAGTAGACATAGGGTTTTGCTATGTTGGCCAGACTGATCTCAAACTCCTGATCTCAAGTGATCCACCCGCCTTGGCCTCCCAAAGTGCTGGGATTATAGGTGTGAGCCACTGTGCCCGGCTCCCTTGTCAGTATTTTGAATCCTAATTTGAGTTTCCTGATAGAATCTGGCTGAAACAGATACCTACCCAGCCAAGTAGGTACTAATATTATTCCCATTTTATGAATGAGGAAACCGAGGTTACAAAGAGTTTAAATGACTTGCTCAAGGCCACACAGCTATGTAACAGGCTGAGTAAAGACTCATCCCAGAGAGCCTGGCTATAGAGCTGCAAAGGCCTTCAAAGGCCTTGAATGCCAGACTATGCAGACTGTGTTCACGTCATCTACAGAGGGTGCCAGACTCTCACCCTTTCTTCCTTCTACGATCCTCACAGAGCTGTGATGGGGCTCAGAGAGATCTTGGCTACGGAGGCCAGGCACAGTGGCTCACCCCCGTAATCCCAGCATTTTGGGAAGCTGAGGCAGGAGGATTGCTTGAGCCCAGGAGTTTGAGACCAGCCTGGGTAACATAGGGAGACCCCCATGTCTACCTTTAAAGATAAATAAATAAATAAATAAATGAGCTGGGCACAGTGACTGTAGTCCCAGCTACTTGGGAGGTTGAGGTGGGAGGATCACTTGATCCCAGGAGTTTGAAGCTACGTGAGCTATGATTGAGCCACCGTACTCCAGCCGGGGTAACAGAGCAAGAGCTTGTATCAAAAAAAAAAAAAAAAAAGAGTGAGAGATCGAGAGAGAGAGAGACAGAGAGAGAGATGTTGGCCATTGAAAGAGCTACTCTAGAGCTTCATGGCACATGTGACCCAAACTTAGCCAATCAGGGCATCACATTCCCCAGGCCATGGTGATTGGTTTAGGATGTGACCCAATCAAAGCCAAAGCGTTTAGTTTCCTATGACATTTGTAGGAGATGCATATGCCCTCCTCTCCACCAGGCTTCAACCTGGAAGAAAGGAAAGCCTGGATATGCCAGGATCCATGAAGATAAATGACTCCCAGTCAAGGAAGCAAAACCAACACAGAGGGAGAAACTGAATTATGTGATATTCACACTCTGAATCCACCGTATCTGAAATTCATCCAAACCTTTAGATGGGGTTTTACAGGACAATACATTCTTTTTTGTCCTTTGACCGTTAGAGTCCAAACTTCAGGGTCCGCACCTCGTTACTTGCAATGAAAGAGTCCTGACATAGTGGAAGACAGCTTGGAGTGGGAAAAGGAGTGAAGACTGCAGCAGCTGTGTGAACTTCTATTCATCCATCAAGACCCAGCCTGAAGGTTACCATCTTTATTGCTTCCTCCTCATTTCCTCATACACTTAGGAAGTCCATACACACCTCACAATGTACTATAATTATTTAGGTGGCTCTTGCTGACCCAGGCAGTAGACAATCTGCTTGACTCTTTTTTTTTTTTTTTTTTGAGGCAGAGTTTCTTTCTTGTTGCCCAGGCTGGAGTGCAATGGCGTGATCTCGGCTCACGGCACCCTCTGCCTCCCTGATTGAAGCGATTCTGCCTCACCCTCCTGAGTAGCTGGGATTACAGGCATGTGCCACCACGCCCAGCTAATTTTGTATTTTTAGTAGAGATGAGGTTTCTCCATGTGGGTCAGGCTGGTCTCAAACTCCAGACCTCAGGTGATCCGCCCGCCTCGGCCTCCCAAAGTGCTGGGATTATAGGCATGAGCCACCGTGCCTGGCCAATTTGTCTGATTCTTATTCACTTTCAAATACTTCACTTTTAGTAAAAGGCCTGGCACAAAGCTAATACTAACTCACTGAAGGTTTGTTGAACGAGTAAGTAAGTGCAAGAGATCAGGGCAGTAGCAATAGAAACAGGCAGGCGGAGATGGATGGGAGCCATCCCTGCAGTGCCAACTAAAAGTAATAGCAGCCTTAAATCTTTTTTTGGAATAAGACAGGCTTGTGATTAATATTAATAACAAAGTGTTATTTAGTTGACTTGAACAAAATCCCTGGAGTCAAATTTATAATAGCTGTGACTTATCGCAGGCCTCATGCGCCAGGTGTTTTATGTACATTAAATTAAATCTTCACCCCAGCCTGTCAATGGAGCTATGATGTGGTGACTCCACAGATCCAGTTTATTCTGAGGAATTGAAGGCAACTCCAGGGGATTCTGTAAGCAAATCACAGCAATTCCATCCTCCTTTGCTATGGCTAGATCGTGGAGGAGCAGGCCTAGGCCAATTAGGATCAGCAAGGAAAGCTTCTTGCCGTGAGAAAGGATGTAAGAAAAGATGCTCTTTTTTTTTCCCTTTTTTTTTTTTTTTTAGACAGAGTCTTGTTTTGTTGCCAGGCGCCAGGCTGGAGTGCAATAGTGCGATCTTGGCTTACTGCAACCTCCACCTCCCGGGTTCAAGCGGCTCCACGCACAGCTAATTTTCCTATTTTTACTAGAGACGGGGTTTGTGTACGTTGGCCAGGCTGGCTTCAAATTCCTGACCTCAAGTGATCCACCCACCTAGGCCTCCCAAAGTGTTGGGATTACAGGTATGAGCCACCGCGCCCGGCCTAATTTTTGTATTTTTAAGTACAGATGGGGTTTTACCAGTTGGCCAGGCTGGTATCGAACTCCTGACCTCAAGTGATTTATCTACCTCGGCCTCCCGAAGTGTTGGGGTTATAGGAGTGAGCCACCATACCTGGGCAAAAGGTGCTCTCTTTTGCTGGATATGAACAGGGAATTTTGTGACCCTGGCTGTTCCTGGCAGCCACCTTAACAAGCAGCCTGATAATGGAGAAGAGCAGAGCAAGAAAATCCTAGAGGAATGGGCAGGCGCAGTGGCTCATGCCTGTAATCCCAGCACTTTGGGAGGCCAAGGTTGTCAATTGACTTGAGTTCAGGAGTTGGAGCCTCAGCAACATAGTGAGACATTGTCTTTGTTGAAAATTAAAAAAAAAAATCAGCTGGGCATAGTGGCATATGCCTGTAGTCTCAGCTAATTGGGAGCTTGAGGTGGGAGGCTTGCTTGAGTTTGGGAGGTTGAGGCTGCAGTGAGCTATGATTGCACCATGCACTCTAGCATGGAGAATAGACTAAGATCTTGTCTCAAAAAACAAACAAACAAACAAAAACCAAAACACCACACACAAAAAAAGAAAAAGAAAATCCTAGAGAAATGGATCCAGTTCTCCCATCACACCCAGCTCGAAGCTAATCAATCTCTGGAAGTCCAGTTATGCGAGTTATGTAACCCAAAGGCATACCTCCAAGTGAGTCAGTTGCATTTCTCTTATTTCATTCAATTTTACAGCAAGGAAACCAAGACTTTGAGTCAATTACTCAAGATACCCTAGCTAGTAAAGTTAAGAGCTGGATTCCACTCCAAATGAGTCTCATCCCAAAGCTTTCGTTCATCCTAATAAACTGAGCCAAGAAAGTGACTTGGCTTCCGTTCTGATTCATCTGCTTACCTACTGAGATGCCTTCTCTTGTACATACTGCTTCTACTGCCTAGAATGTTCTATGCCCCCTCCCTTTGCCTAGCAAACTCCTTCTTCTTTCAGGTCAAAGCTTAAATAAATGTCACTTCCTGACTTCCTCCCCATCCTAATCTGACAGATTATTTTAGATCCCTTGGCCTTATTAGTGTATAAACTATATTAAAGTTATAATAGATTGAATTTTTCCTTCATTGCTGTTACCACAATGATAACTGATCTATTACTGTAATTTGTCTCTAAATTCCATGAGGGCACACATATATTTGTTTTGTTCAGCATTGAATCCTTGAAATAGTGATTGTCATTTAGTGGGCAACAATAAAGATTTGATAAAATAAATGTGCTTGAGGCCGGGCACCGTGGCTCATGCCTGTAATCCCAGCACTTTGGGAGGCCGAGGTGGGCACATCCCTCGATGTCAGGAGTTCGAGACTAGCCTGGCTACCATATCGTATCTAGACCTGCAGCATCAGCTTCATTTGGGAGCTTGTTAGAAATGCAAATTATTCAGCCCCATCTCAGACCTACTGGATGGGAAAGTTTATGAGTGGGGTGAGTAATCTTTGTTTTAACAGTCCTGGGTGTATTGATTCAGATCACACTGAGGTTTGAGAGAAAAGAAAAATAGCTCAGGGCAGTCTGAGTTATGTGAAGTATGTAAAATTTCTCAGGTCCACTGAGACTTGTGTATGGGAGTTCAGGCATACTCCCACCTCCACATGCCTGGGGACAATTGTTTAAAGATATTTTGTTTCAGACTAGCTGCCTCCCCCATTTCCTTCAGGTTCCTGAAATTTGTGATACAAAGAACAGTGTATAGACAATAGCTTATGTTATTTTTTTTTCTACTTTCTCACCATTCCTATTCAACTTTATGTTATGCCTCTTCTTTTTTCCTTAAAAACCCACTTGAGAAGCTTTGGGCAGTGGCAGTACCCTAGCCAATGAGGTTTATACAAGGCACGATTATTGCTAATTGAAAACTTTTCCTAATACCCCGCCATGACAACTTGAAAATATAGTCGGCATTGGCAATTTTTGACAGTCTCTACGGAGACTGAATAAAAAAAAAATAAACAAAAAACCCACTTGAGGACAGGCGCGGTGGCTCACGCCTATAATCCCAGCACTTTGGGAGGCCAAGGCTGGCAGATCACCTGAGGTCAGGAGTTCAAGACCAGCCTGGCCAACATGGTGAAACCTCATCTCTACAAAAATACAAAAATTAGCCTGGCATGATGGTGGGTGCCTGTAGTCAAGTTACTCAGGAGGTTGAGGCAGGAGAATTGCTTGAACCGGGAGGCGAAGGTTGCAGTGAGCCGAGATTGTATCATCGCACTCCAGCCTGGGTGACAGAGCGAGACGCCATCTCAAAAAAAAACAGAAAAATACCACACTCTAGCCTCGGTGACAGAGCAAGATCTTGTCTTAAAAACAAACAAACAAACAAAAAAATCCCCATTTGTAGCTGCTGCTATTTGGAGCATATATTCAGGGCAACTTGAATCTATGCTTCTCGTTGGCCATCCTCAAGCTGTGGGCTTGAATAAATCCTATACTTAATCCTATTTTCTCAATCTCGTTATTTAAGGTTGACAAGAGCCATAGAGTTATATAGATTTGCTCCAATCTAGGTAGTACACACATCTGCGGGCTCAGTCTCAGCTGTTTGGTATAGTTTCCTGACTCTGTTTCTTAAAATTAGCACTTTCAGCCTGGCTGGATGACTCACACCTGTAATCCCAGCACTTTGGGAGGCTGAGGAGGGAAAACTGCTTAAGCCCTGGAGTCCCAGACCAGCCCGGGCATCATAGTGATACCTCATCTCTGCAAAAAATAAAAATATTTAGCTGGGCATGGTGGTGCACCAGGAGGTTGGGGCTGCAGTGAGCCACGATTGCGCTACCGCACTCCAGCCTGGGCAACAAAGCAAGACCCTGTCCCTAAAAATAAAATAAAATGAGCACTTTTACGAGTAAAGTGGGTTGGAGGCTAGGAACAGGAATCGAACACGTTCTCTGTCCCCTCAGCACCTTGACTATAGAAATTTTGTTTATCTTCCCCTTCCTAGCACCCACAGCAGCGCCTGGAATATAGTCGGGCTAAAGAGTGTGTGAACTGCATGAATGTAAGCTCCATGAGGCTGTGTGCCGCCACCCTGCCAGCGCGACGCTCCGCACATAAAAGACGCTCAGTAAAGCTTTGCGGAATGAATGGGGCGAAGGAAGTGAAAGAGAAACCACGCCTTTACTAAAATGGCAGCCCGGGCTCCCTTTACCAAGATGGCTGCCGGCCCGCGTGGACAGACGGGCGGTGGGCGCAGGGGGCGTGGCCAGGGAGGCGGGGACAGAAGGCGGGGCCAGTGGGAGCCGTCAGGTGCGGCCCCGCCCTCCGCCCGCCCCGCCCTCCGCCCGCTCCCCCGGCTCGCCCCGCTCGATTCCGGATTGGTCCGGTTCCAGCGCCGCAGCCCGGCGGCCGCGCTGTGAGGCCGCCCGGCGCTCGCCACTTCCGGCGCGTTGGGGCTGTTGGTCCGGGGTGGCCGCGCGGTACTAGCGGGCGGCTCCGGGGCGGGCGCGAGCAGGGATGCTCTCGGGGGCGGCGGCAGCGGCCGTGTGGGCTGAGGCGGCGAGGACAGCGCGGGCCCCTGGGCCTCTACCCTGAGCCGGCCGCCTGGGCCGCGCAGCGGAGGCCCCGTCAGCCTCCGCCCCTTCAGCCTCCGGGCCGGGCCCGCCGCCACCTCTGCCCGCGGAGGCCGGGGAGCCCCTGCCTGGGCCCGCAGCCTCCCCCGCGGGGGTCGGGCCCGGGCGGGGGTCCCGAGCCGCTGCCCTCCTCGCCGGCATCGGAGCCCTATTTCCTGCTTTTTCAGTTTCCTTGTGGAGAGGCGGGTGGGTCTGGATGAATTGTCTCGGGGGCCCCCGATGAGGCGACCCGGGTGGCCCTGCCCTTTTTAGAGGGTCCCCACGGGGCCCGGTGGGGAAAGGGTTGTCTTTGTACGGGCGGGGGACTTCCCGAGTCTGCCGGGACCATGACCTGAACTGTGCGAGCAGGACGTGTCCGAAGTCCAAGAACCAGCTCATCTGAGCCGCCCTCTTCCTGGCCAGCATGGTAGGTGGGATCGGAGCTCCCTTCCCTCCTGGGGTGCCCTGCCGGAGGGGTGGGAAGGGGCCCCGGGGCTGCTGAGCCATCGCTTTTCTCCCTATGGCGGGGAGAGGCGCGTGCCGAGCCTGGCTGGTGACACATGCGTGCAGAGTGTGCAGCCCCGGCCCTGCGCTCCCATCCCCCCAGGGGTGATGGCTCAGGCCTGGGAGGGCCCTGGGAGCACAGCAGGCACAACCCTTGCATCTAGTGTTTGCCTCCTGCAGCTCCTCCGGCAATAACTATCGTTTATTAAGGGTTTACTACTTGCCAAGGCCCTGCCCAAAGTGATTGACATGCAGTAGTATTTGATGATCACACCAACCCTCTGTTCGGAAGTTGGGAGACTGAGACACGGAGTAATTAATTCCCCCGCTCAAGGTCAAGCGACTTTTAAGTAACAGTTAAGATTTGAACCTAGGCATTTCTAATAGATTTAGAGAGCTGGGTAATGGTAGGAGAAGCATCTCATCTAGCTGTAGGTTTATATAGGGGGAAACTGAGAGAGGGATTTTCCGAGGTCCCTTGCAAAGGTGATGGCAAAGTCAGGAATGGTCGTGATCTTTTGACACCGAGGCTGCTGTTCTACATCCTCTGACCTCTGCTGAAGAGACCTTCCCCGTTTTCTAGAACTATAGATGCTTTCAATACTCCCCTAAATGTGTGTACCCACATCTTTGTTAAGCATTTGTCTTCTTGTTCTTGTAATTATTTCTGAGCCTTATCTGTCTATTGCGGTAGACACAGCTCCCTCAAAGACCAAATTGTCTGAACCCTTATCTGCCCCAGCTCTTGGCACATAGTAAGCCCTCGGTGAGTGCTGGATCACCCAGCTTGTGGTTGAGCACCTCCAGGGGTGGAACTGTTCTCAGTGTCACCCATTTTACCCCTGCCAAGTTAGTGGTGTAATAGAGAAAGGGACATAGCTGCATCTTTTGTGATACAGACCTTAAGGCCTGTGGGATTTTGAAAACATTCAGGGAGCCTGTGAGTAGTGTGTAAGTCCTGAGATACGGGGCTTACAGCCAGCTGGATAAAGTACACTAAATGCTGAGCAGCACTGTACAATATATGCTATATGTATAGTGTATGTATTTATTTATTTTTGAGACAGAGTCTTGCTTTGTTTCCTAGGCTGGAGTGCAGTGGCATGTTCATGGCTCACTGCAGCCTCGACCTCCTGGGCTCAAGCAGTCCTCCCACCTTAGCCTCCCAAGTAGCTGGGACTACAGGTGCGTGCCACCATGCCTGGCCAATTTTTTGTGGAGATGAGGTCTCACCATATTTCCCAGGCTGGTCTTGAACTCCTGAGCTTAAGTGATCCCCTCCCCACCCCCAGTCTCCCAAAGTGCTGGGATTACAGGTGTGAGCCATCATGTACAACTGAGTCCATATATTTTAACATACATATATACACAGTATGTATTGTGGCAGATCAGTTAAGCTCTTAGTTCCAATTTCCTTGACTGTGAAATTTGGGGATAGAAATTGTTTAAAGAATAATCTAGAGATATGAGGTATAACATTTAGTGGCTGATGAAAGTAGCACTCATTCCTTCCTTCATTTATTCTTTCAGCATCCTTTTTTTTTTTTTTTTTGAGATGGAGCTCTGTCACCCAGGCTGGAGTGCAGTGGCGCAATCTCGGCTCACTGCAGCCTCTGCCTCTTGGGTTCAAGTGATTCTCCTGCTTCAGCCTCTGGAGTAGCTGGGATGGCAGGCATGTGTCACCATGCCTGGCTAATTTTTGTTTTTGGTAGAGACAGGGTTTCACCATGTTGGTTAGGCTGATCTCGCACTCCTGACCTCTGATGATCTACCCACCTTGGCCTCCCAAAGTATTGGGATTGCAGGCGTGAGCCCCCATGCCCAGCCTCAATATACTTAAAAATTTTTTAAATTTATTTTATTTTATTTTTTTTGGCTTTCCGGCCAACACCAGAAATTCAAAAGAGACAAATTCTAAAAGAGCTGTAACACTTAAGTTTTGTTTTTTAATTGTAAAATATACATAATTAAAATTTGCCAGGTTAACTATTTTTAAGTGTACAGTTCAGTGACATTAAGAGCATTCACACTGTTGTGCAGTCATCACCACCATCCATCTCGGAAGGTTTTTCCCAAAACAACCTATACCCCTCTTTTCTCAATCTCTGCCCCACCCCACTTTACTTTCTATTTCTATGAATTTGACTACTTTAGGGTAGTCAGGGCGTGGGGTAGGCCCTGTCCCCCAAAGGCAAAGAAACTATTGCCTGGCTGGTGTCTTACAGGTGGAGGGTCTTTTCCTTGGGATCCCAGCTCTTTCTTTATTCCAGGAAATTATTTCCTCTCCATTTCTTACTGATTTAACATTTTTGCTTGTAGAAGTGGAATCAGGCAGTGTTTGACTTGTTGTGACTGGCTTATTTCACATGGCGCAGTGTTCTCTAGGTTCACCCGTGTTGTGGCATGTGTCAGAGCTTCCTTCCTTTTGAAGGCTGAATTCCATTGTGTGTATGTGCCACATTTCGTTTATCCTTTCATCCATCAGTGGATACCTGGGTTGCTTCCACCCTTTGGCTATTGTGAATAATCTTCTTAGGAATACAGGTGTACAAATCTTTCAAGTGAATTTTCAGTAGCCACCATATACCAGGGCCTAGGACACGTACAGATGACCAAGACACACGTTCCTACCCTTGGGAAACTTACAGCATTACTTTAGGACCTTTGGACAGAATTTTGTTCTTGACTGAGCTAGCCAAGCACACCTGTATTCAGGTTTCATTTTAATTGGCAGTCAGTAGAGCATCATAGGAATGACCACCTTTGAGTAATGAATTTTAAAGTAGTTGGCTTCATGACCTCCATGTGCATTTTTTCTGAGGTACGTTGCCAGTCAAAGTTTTTGTCACCTAGACCTCAGTTATTTAAGTACACATAGGGTGGCCATAGTTGATGTGAATGGGATTGTCATTTTTGTGTCACTGACACAGTGGTTCATCTGTAGGTATCCCAGGGTCAGGGGCTTGCGTGGGGTAGGCCCTGGCCCCCAAAGGCAAGGAAACTATTGCCTGGCTGGTGTCTTACAGGTGGAGGGTCTTTTCCTTGGGATTCCAGCTCTTTCTTTATTCCAGGAAATTATTTCCTTTCCATTTCTTACTGATTTAACATTTTTGCTTTTAAGGGTGTTAACTGGCATAAGTTTGACCCTTTTTAATAAGAAGACTTTAAAACGAAGACTTTTTAAATGTTCAACTCTAGTAAGACTTGAAATTGGTGGACTGTAATAAAAACTATCACTTATTAAGCATCTTGGATGTACTAGCTCTTCTTCACTTACTACTACTTTTTTTTGAGACAGAGTCTTGCTCTGTTGCCCAGGCTGGAGTGCAGTGGCGCGATCTTGGCTCACTACAACCTCCGCCTCCTCGGGTTCAAGAGATTCTCCAGCATTAGCCTCTCGAGTAGCTGGGATTACAGGTGCCTGCCACCTTGCCTGGCAAATTTTTTTGGTATTTTTAGTAGAGACAGGGTTTTACCATGTTGGCCAGCCTGGTCTCAAACTCCTGACCTCAGATGATCCACCCGCCTTGGCCTCCCAAAGTGCTGGTATTATAGGCATGAGTCACCGTGCCTGGCCTACTTTTTCTCTTAGTCATTCAGTATCAGGAAACCCCACCAGCTCTGCTAGGTTCCACTATTGCTGTTCCTGCCAGAGGGGGCGATGGACAGACCTGCTCTAGGATTCCTAGTTGACAAGTGGTGGAGTTGTCATTTAGACCCAAAGTGCTCTACTCTGGAGCCTGGGCTTTTTGTGTGCTACCTCATGGGAAGGAGGGTCAGGAGAGTCCTCCACCTGTATTTTGTTTAGCTTAGAGATAGATAGTGGTGGGGCATAGGGAGTATGGGGAATTTTGTTTACACTATCCCTCTTGGCCTTCACATTTAGAACCATTTTAAAAAGATTTGTAGTTGCAGTGTAGAATGACAGGAAGAGCGAGCATACTATAACTAGATTTGATTCAATCAATTTTGATTGTATTCCCATGGGTTCTTTTATTTTGTGAGATGGAGTCTTACTCTGTCGCCCCCCGGGCTGGAGTACAGTGGCGCGATCTCAGCTCACTGCAACCTCCGCCTTCCAGGTTCAAGCGATTCTCCTGCCTTAGCCTCCTGAGTAGCTGGGATTATAGGCACGTGCCACCACACCTGGCTGATTTTTGTATTTTTACGAGATGGGGTTTCACCATGTTGGTCAGGCTGGTCTTGAGCTCCTGACCTTGTGATCTGCCCGCCTCAGCCTCCCAAAGTGCTGACCCATGGATTCTTAAGTGGTGTAACATGTTAGAGATTCCCATTACTTCATTGAGAAGTTGTTAGTATTGAGTGAGCTGTTACTTAATATGACAATTGTGTGTAAAATTGAGTTTTTGCTTATATTAGCATTTCTGTTTTAGTTGCTTAGAAATTGAATTGCCTACTAAGTTTTATTTTTTTTTATATCAACTACCATGAGTGCCCCGTGTAATGGAGGCAGAATCGGAACTTAAATTTGGCCATTCACATGGCATGTCATCCACTTGTTCACCACAGCGTTGCATTGTACCCTATGCTCTGAGAGGTACTAAGAAGACATGGGATACAGGGAGATGGCAGGGAAATGTTCAGCAGTACGCAGAGGTTTTGCATGTCAGTCACAGCATTAGAGATAGTCTGGAGAAAAAGTTACATTTCTTTCTTTCTTTCTTTTTTTTTTTTTTTTGAGACAGTCTCTCTGTCGCCTAGGCTGGAGTGCAGTGGTGTAGTCTCGGCTCACTACAACCTCTACCTCCTGGATTCAAGCAATTTTCCTGCCTCAGTCTCCTGAGTAGCTGGGATTACAGGAGCAAGCACCACCAAGCCCGGCTAATTTTTTTTATTTTCATTTTTTGAGATAGAGTTTTACTCTAGTTGCCCGGGATGGAGTACAATGGCGCAATCTTTGCTCACCACAGCCTCCGCCTCCCAGGTTCAAGTGATTCTCTTGCCTCAGCCTCCCAAGTAGCTGAGATTATAGGCATGTGCTGTCATGCCCGGCTAATTTTTTGTATTTTTAGTAGAAGTGAGGTTTCTCCATATTGGTCAGGCTGGTCTCGAACTTCTGACCTCAGGTGATCCACCAGTCTCGACTTCCCAAAGTGCTGGGATCATAGGCGTGAGCCACCACGCCTGGCCAAACAGTTACACTTCAAGAACTGACTTGAATAGCTTCTGAAAAAATTAGTACATGACATGGTTCAAATCACCTGATAAAACCAAAATGTGGTCAGCAAAATTAATGTAGTATAAAGAAATAGGTAGATTAAGCCAGAGTTTTTAAAATTGGTTTTATTATTTATTTTATTATTTATTTATTGAGACAGGGTCTTGCTCTTTTGCTCAGGCTGGAGTGCAGTGGCATAATCACAGCTCATAGCTGTGACCTTGTGGTCTAAAGCAATCCCCTTACCTCAGCCTCCTCAGTAGCTGGGACTACAGGCCCATGCCACCATGCCCAGCTAATTTTTTATTTTTATTTTTTTTTGTAGAGAGTGGGGGTTGCTCTGTTGCCCGGCCTGGTCTTGAACTTCTGATTTCAAGCAGTCCTCCTGCCTCAGCCTCCCAAAATGCTGTGATTACAGGTGTGAGCCACCACACCAGTCCAAATAACCATGAAATAATGTATTGACTTCCTGCTATGAAGTTTATAATCCTAGGTGCTGTGGTTGCAATATAACAATATAATAGTTAATATGTGTATGTGTATATATATATAAGTGTATATATATACATGGCTACCTATATGCCAGGCATCTTACATCTATTAATCCATTTACTGTCCCAAACAACTCCAGGAGGTAGAGGCAATTTTTTTTTTTTTGAGTCAGAGTCTTGCTCTGTTGCCCAGGCTGGAGTGCAGTGGTGTGATCTCGCCTTACTGCAACCTCTGCCTCCTGAGTTCAAGCCATTCTCCTGCCTTAGCCTCCCGAGTAGCTGGGACTACAGGTGTGCACCACCACGCCTGGCTAATTTTTGTATTTTTAGTAGAGATGGGGTTTCACTATGTTGGCCAGGCTGGTCTTGAACTCCAGACCTCAGGTGATCCACCTGTCTCGGCCTCCTAAAGTGGTGAGATTACAGGTGTGAGCCACTGCGCCTGACCTAGAAGCAGTTTTAATGTCATGTTTTATAGATGACATTCAGTGCACTGAGAGGTTAGGCAACTTCCCAAGGTCACACAGCGAGTTAGTACCCATAACTGTTACGCTTCCAGGGTAGTATTTAATACTACCTCTGCCCTTTGGGAGTTGTTTAGTGGGGGAGATAAGATGACACTCTGAAAATATAAGAGACTGTGATAAGGTGACAATAGAAGAATGTATTGGTGCAAAGGACATTGGTACAAAGATTGCATAGATACCGACCTGAGAGAGATTGGCTGAGGAGAAGAGTCAGGGAAGGCTTCCCAGAGGGGATATTTGAGTCTTGAAGGATGTGGCAGAGTTTGACACTTGGACAAAGAAAGAAAGGGCCTTCTAAGTACAAGTTTCTTGCAAATAGTTACAAAGATAAGATATATAGCAACAAAGATAATAGAAAATAATAGTTACGAAGCGAGAGTGAAGGAAATAATAAAAATAATAAACGTTGGTTGGGTGGTGGGACTTTCTAGGGCTGTATATGGAT
Source organism: Pithecia hirsuta (assembly GCA_963573645.1). Taxonomy (NCBI): domain Eukaryota; kingdom Metazoa; phylum Chordata; class Mammalia; order Primates; family Pitheciidae; genus Pithecia; species Pithecia hirsuta. The sequence continues at coordinate 22,679 of CAUYLZ010019711.1, read as the reverse complement.
ACCTACGCACATAGATATGTGCGGTACACAAACATGGTATTTTTTTATCTAAAACCTTTACTCCTACTTTCCTGGCCAGTTATTGCCCTATTTCTTTGTTCCCCTTTGCAACCAAACTCCAGGAAAGAGTGGTCTGTACCTGGTCTCTAATTCTTCACTTTCACTTCTCTCATTGTTACTATTATTTTTTGCGATGGAATTTCGTTATTGTTGCCTAGGCTGGAGTGCAATGGCGCAATCTTGGCCCACCACAGCCTCCACCTCCCAGGTTCAAGTGATTCTCCTGCCTCAGCCTCCCGAGTAGCTGGGATTACAGACATGCGTCACAATACCTGGCTCATTTTGTATTTTTAGTGCAGATGGAGTTTCTCCCTGTTGGTCAGGCTTGTCTGGAACTCTCAACCTCAGGTGATTCGCCTGTGTCAGCCTTCCAAGGTACTGGGATTACAGGTGTGAGCCACTGTGCCCAGCCTACTTCTCTCATTATTTTTTGACACAGGATCTCTCTCTGTCGCCTAGGCTGGAGTGCGGTGGAGCAACTATATCTCACAGCAGCCTCAAACTCCTGGGCTCAAGGGATACCTCTGCCTTGGCCTCTCAAAATGCTGGGATTACAGGTGTGAGCCCCCAGACCCGGCCTTACTCTCTCTTAATCTCACGTATCAAGGTCCCTCCCACCAGTGTTGCTAAATCCAGTGGTTAGCTGTCAGTCCTTATCTTAGTGGATCTGTCAGTAGCGTCAGACATGCTGAGCACCTTTCTGCAGTTCAGTCCTTTGTCGCTTGGCCTCTGGGACACTAAGATGTGCTCTTGGTTTTCCTCCTGCTGGGCTGGTTGTTTCTTCCTCATCTCATAGCCGTAACACTCTAGGCCTCGATTAGTGCATTCTTCAGGATACCTGTAACCCAACATCTCTCTCTCCTCAGTTCCAGTTCTCCCGTCTCCAGCTGCCTGCTTGACATCCAAGCTGGTTTGTGTGATGGGTCACATCTCCCCTCCTAGCTTGGCTCCTTTAGCTCTTGCTGGCTCTGCTGCAGCTCCCTTGGCCTCTTTATCTCTTCAGATCTTCTGAGGGTGTTCCTGCTCCAGGGCTTTGGCCTGGCTCCCTGCCTCTGCTTGGACCATGCTCTCCCTAAGCATGCTTGACTAAACCTTTAAGCCTCAAGACTCACTTTCCCGTGGGGCCTACCCTTGCCACCCTGTTTAAAATGGTAATCCCACTTTAGCACTTCCAGTCCTCACATTGCTGCTTTACTTCTTTCCGTACAATTGTGTAACATTTTATGTACTCAGTGTTATTTATGAGATTGGTCTTTTGTTGTCTCCTGCTAAAATGTTAACTAGGGAATCTCTCTTTTGTTCATGTATCCCAAGAGTCTAGAGCAGTTCTTGGCATAAGGGGCAATTAAATTGTGGTAGGGATGTTGTTGAGGTCTTGGGTGTTCAAAGGGAGGGAGGGAGTAAGCTAGGCTCCCTAGGATGGATGGAAGTTTCGGTAAAGAATGTGAAGAAGTAGCTGGAGAGAAAGCTGTCAAGGTAGTTTGTGGCTAGATGATGGAAGTTCTCCAGGACTGTACTGGGGAGTTCGGCTTTCTTTCGTTAGATGGTTTTTCCTGAAAGGAAACTCAGTCAGTTTGGTGTGTGTAGGTTAGATGAGGGAAACCAGATGTTACACCATGCCTTGTGGATGTGACAGGGCCTGTTCTTGCATGTGTAATTCGTAGTTGAGAGGAAGACCTGGGCAAGGGAGTTGTCACTTAAAACTGATTCCAGAGTTAAGAGATGAGAAAGAAGGAAAAGCACAAGCTGAATTTTGGAAGCCTGTAACCTGGCGATTAGGAGTAGTAGAAAGTTTCAATCGGTTGGTGATTTGGATTTGGTAGGAGGAAACGATAACAGGTAAACTGATGGGAAGAGATGACAGAAGATGGGTCATGGCTGATAAAATATGGGATGGGCTGTCTCTGGAGGTAGGTAAGCATTTGTGGTGCTGTTGAGATGAAGGTAATTGGCCCTGGGCAGGAGAAGGATGCTGAAGACCTTAAGTAGTTGGACTGCGCAAACATGTCTGTCTAAGCCAAGGAAGATGTGGTGGCACAGCCTGTGTTGAAAAGGTAGGAATTTCTGAAAGTGTAGTTGCTACTCTCCGCCTCTACTTTTTCAACCTCCCACCTCTCCTTTCCCGTCATTCATTCTACAACCCACTGCAGACTGACTTTTTTTTTGAGACGGGGTCTTGCTCTGTTGCCTAGGCTGGTGTGCAGTGGGGCAATCATGTCTTACTGCAGCCTCTATCTCCTGGGGCTCAGGCAATCCTTCCACTCAGCTTCCTGAGTAGCTAGGACCTATAGGTGTGCATCGTCACGTCTGGCCAATTTTGTATTTTTTAGAGAGACGAGGTTTCACTACGTTGCCCAGGCTGGCCATGAGCTCCTGGGCTCAAGTGATCCTCTGGCCTCAGCCTCCCAGCATGCTAGGATTATAGGTGTGAGCCACCGCACCTGGCCAGCAGACCGACTTTTTGTTTTTACCGCTTTCAAGATTATGTATAACCTGTGTGTGCTGAGCCCAGTATGAATGCATATTTTCAGTCCTTGGGCCATTTGACCTCTCTGTGTGGCCTTTGGCAGCCACTGATCTCCTTTTCTTTTCATGAAACACTATTCTTCTTGGCTCCCGTGGCATCCATGATATGACTTTCTTGGTTTAGCCTCCTATGGCTGCAGCTATAACCCATGTACCAATGAAAACTAAACCTCCCTCACCAGCCTTAGATATCCAAAGTGTCCTGACAACATCAAATTAAATGTGTCTTAAACCAAATCCATCATCTTCCTCTCAGGTTAGTGCCTCCTCTGCCATTCCGTGGTTCTGTTAATGACCTCATTTACTAACTACTCAAACGATGAACCTGAGTCATCTTTAACTTCCTCTTCTACCCGCTTCCAGACCTGTTGATGCTGCTGCTAACATATCTGTGATCTAACCCTGACTCCCTCCATTCCCTCGGCTTTGATCAGGCTGTCATTGTCTTTAGCTTTGATTGTTGCTGTCATGACCAGTGCTCCTCTTCCAGATTCTGCGTCCCTCTGTCCATCTTCTGTATTGCTGAGCTGCCTCATAGAGCTCAGATGTGCTCATGCCACGTCACCCCCTGTCATTCAGAGTAGAGTGTTCCCATTGCTGTCAGAGACCAAGTTTTCATCATGGTAAAGTAACATGGGCCCTGAATTTTAAGTTTCACTTACTTTTAGGTCTTTCAGTAAGGGTGAAGATGGTTTATTAAATACTTAAAGTGATTTATTTCGAGTATCTTTGAAAGACTTCCCAAATTACGCCTTGTTCTCCAGCCACAGCAAACAACTTGTCATTCCCAGAACACTCAGTACACTTTGATGCTTGTCTGCCTTTGCTCATGCCGTTCCCTCTGTTCGAGTGCCCTTTTCATTCTTGCAAATGAAACTTACCTGACATCTCAAGGTTATCATAAACAGTACCTCTCTGAGGTTTTCCAGCTGCTAGTTTAATATAGGTCATCTTTGATTATAGTTAGGTATTTTTTGGCTTTTATTATTTTGATTTATTTGTTTTTATTGTGTAAGAATGACAAGACTACATTCTTACAGTAAGTGTCAGACAGTTCAGAAATTTCAAGAGCAAAATGTGGAACTCTTGCCTCCCTCCTTGCTTCCTCTTCCTCCCTCCCACTCCAAGCCTGGAAGTGAGGAGGATTAGTTTTTTCTCTTTAGGAGCCCATAGCAGGGTACATCTTACTCTGCTTTGCCTCTCTAGTGCCTAGTAATCATTCAGCAGATATATGAGTAATTAAGAGTCAGGTGCAAAAATAAACCCAAACAGGTCAAGGTCGGCCCTCGAGGTTAGTAAGTGATAGTAGTGGTATTTGGAGAGTGTGGTAAGATTGAAATAGAGTATAAATGCAGTAAACGCCTTGTTTTTCCAAAATCCATGCAACCAGCAAGCTTATTTAACTATATTTTTCCTATAGGTGGGTGGGGATGGGCAGCAGGTGAGCAAGGGGAGTTGTTAGAACAAGTGCTAGGTGGGTGGTGTGCTTGCTGGGGAGCCCCAAAGCTAATTGCTACTGGGAGAACCGCTGGGGAACAATGAGGAGTGGGAGTGGGGTGAGGTGAAGTCCTTGTGGACCTTAACCAAGGAAAGACACAGGGCAGAGAAGTGAGGGGGTGAAAGAGGCTAATGGGAAGAGAAGGAAATGGGCATAGAGAGAGAAAAGATCTGTGTTATGTTTCGTAATTGAACTCTGTGCTGGTCATCGTTAAGGGGCCCTAATGCATGCAGTGTAGGGTACTTCATTTAATCTCTTATAGCCACCCTGCCTGGTAGGTATTACATTCCCATTTTATAGTCAAGGAAGATAAGGACGCTGAGGCCCAGGGAGGGTAATCCTAAGTAACTAGTGTTATCTTCAGCTGGGCTAAGAAAATAAAAAACCCAAAAAACAGAGATCAGAATTATCTAGTGAGTTGACAGAGCCAGGATTCAGTCCTAAGATTCCAACTCCAAGGTCCATGTTTTTTCTAGATCACTAGGTTTCTTCTTCTTTTTTTTTTTTTAGGGATATGGTCTTGCTCTGTTGCCCAGGCTGGAGGTGCAGTGGCACAGTCATGGTTCACTGTAGCCTTGACCTCCTGGGCTCAAGTGATCATCCTGCCTCAGCCTCCCTAGTAGCTGGGACTATAAACATGCGCCACCACACGCAGCTAATTTTTGTGTATTTTGTAGAGATGGGGTTTTGCCCTGTTACCCAGGCTGGATTAGGTTTCTTCTTAAGCTTATGCATATATACATAGGCATATTTACCTAAAATGTAGCCAAGCGAGGTAGCTCACGCCTGTAACCCAGCCCTTTGGGAGGCCGAGGTGGGCAGATCACCCAAGGTTAGGAGTTCGAGACCAGCCTGGCCAACATGGTGAAACACCGTCTCTACAAAAGTACAAAAAAAAATTAGCTGGGCATAATGGCAGGTGCCTATAATCCTGGCTCTTTGGGAGGCTGAGGTGAAAGAATCACTTGAACCTGGGAGGCGGAGGTTGTGGTGAGCTGAGATGGTACCATTGTACTCCAGCGCGGGCGAGAGAGCAAGACTCTGTCTTAAAAAAAAAAAAAAAAAAAAAAAAAAAAGGTAGTCCAACTGGGTGTATTGTCCCAGGAAAAATGGTGCATCTGACCAGCTAGCCTTAAAACTTGTAAAAATTTGCCTTAGTGGAAGGGCCAGATGATAAAAGGCTGAAGATGACAAAAGAGAAAAACGGTTATCTCTACGTATCCTATAATGTGATAGAATAGAAAAAGTATGATTTGGCCAGGTGCGGTGGCTCATGCCTGTAATCCCAGCCCTTTGAGAGGCTGAGGCAGGCGGATCGCCTGAGGTCAGGAGTTCGAGACCAGCCTGGCCAACATGGTGAAACCCTGTCTCTATTAAAAATACAAAAATTAGCTGGGTGTGGTGGCGGGCTATTGTAATTCAGTTATTCGGGAGCCTTCTGCATGATAATCAATTGAACATGGGAGGTGGAGGTTGCAGAGAGCCGAGATGGTGCCACTGCACTCCAGTCTGGGTGACAAAATGAGACTCTGTCTCAAAAAAAAAAAAAAGAAAATAAATAAAAAATAAAAATTAGGACTTGAGGGCATAGTGGTAGCTGGTCCATATTACAGGATATCAACAGAAAGGAAGATTACTTGATTTCTTTGAGTTTTAATTCAGGTAAGTCTATAGGCTTAGCATATACAATAGGCTCATTTCCATTAGAGCAGCCTGCTGCTGTTTTATATGAGGGTTATAATGAAAAAGATCTACTGGTCTAGGGCTCTCTGAAAAGTTAAAGATATTTTATGAGCCAAATGGAGCTGGAACAAAAATCATTTGTTTCTAAACTGGCTAATAATCAGACCTGAGAAGTTCTTTCTTCTCCCTCCCTCTCTCCCTCCCTCTTCCTTCTTTCTCTTTCTTTTTTTTTTTTTTTTTTTAAATAGAAATGGGGTGTCACCATGTTGGCCAGGCTGGTCTCGAACTCCTGACCTCAGGTGATCCACCCATCTTGGCCTCCCAAAGTGCTGGGATTACAGGCGTGAGCCACCGCGCCTGGCCTGAGACGGAGTCTTGATCTTTTGCCAGGCTGGAGGGCAGTGGCACAATCTGGGCTCACTGCAACCTCCGTCTCCTGGATTCAAGCAATTCCCCTGCCTCAGCCTCCTGAGTAGCTGGGACTATAGGTGTGTGCCACCACGCCAGGCTAATTTTTTGTATTTTAGTAGAGACGAGGTTTTAGCATGGCCAGGATGGTCTCGATATCCTGACCTCATCATCCACCCACCTTGACCTCCCAAAGTGCTGGGATTACAGGCGTGAGCCACCACCTTCCTTCTTTCTTTTCTCTTTTTGAGATAGAGTCTCCCTCTGTTGCCCAGGCTAGAGTGCAGTGGCCTGATCTTGGCTCACTGCAATCTCTGCCTCCGGGTTTAAGCGATTCTCCTGCCTCAGTCTCCTGACTAGCTGGGATTACAGGTGTCCACTACCACGGCTAGCTAATTTTGTATTTTTAGTAGAGATGAAGTTTTGCCATGTTGGCCAGGCTGGTCTCGAACTCCTGACCTCAAGTGATCTACCCACCTTGGCGTCCCAAAGTGCTGAGATTATATGCGTGAGTCACTGCACCTGGGCTTTTTTTTTTTTTTTTTTAAAAAGAGACAGGGTCAGGCCGGGCATGGTGGCTCATGCCTGTAATCCCCGTACTTTGCGAAGCCTGGACAGCAGATCATCTGAAGTCAGGAGTTCGAGACCAGCCTGGTCAACGTGGTGAAACTCCCTTTCTACTAAAAATAGAAAAATTAGCTGGGTGTGATGGTGGGGGCCTGTAATCCCAGCTACTTGGGAGGCTGAGACAGGACAGTCACTTGAACCTGGGAGGCACAGGTTGTAGCGAGCAGAGATCACATCACTGCACTCCAGCCTGGGCTTAAAAAAAAAAAAAAAAAAAAAAAAGAGACAGGGTCTCACTCAGTTACCCAGGCTGGAGTAATTGGTGTGATCATGACTCACTGCAGCCTTGATCTTCTGGGCTCAAGTAATCCTCTTGTCTGGTTTAAGTTGTTGTTTGTAAAGAAGAAAAAAGAAAAAGAATTTTAAAAATTAAAAAAAAAGTGATCCTTCAGTCTCAGCCTCCCCAGTAGCTGGGACCACAGGCATGCACCACCATGCCTGGCTAATTTTTTAACTTTTTGTTAAGATGGGGGTCTCACTATGTTGCTCGGATTGGCTTGAACTCTTGGGTTCAAGCAGTCCTCCTGCCTTGGCCTCCCAAAGTGTTGGGATTTCAGGAGTGAACCACTGTGCCTGTTCTGGGAGTTCTTTATTTTAGAATAACAACTGGATAATTTTTATAAAAGTGACATGTGCTCATTAAAAAAAAAAAAATATCACAGAGTACAAAGAACATGACAAAGAAATCACTCCAAATTTTACTATCCTAAACTGATTAACTTTATATAAACATTCCATATATCTTTGTGTCCATCCATAGAGGGAATGAATACCTAAAATAAATACTTTTATTAAAAAAGTGATCATGCCAATTTTTTGGATCATGCTAGATTTATTTATTATTTATTTATTTATTTTGAGATGGAGTTTCACTCTTGTTGCCCAGGCTGGAGTGCAATGGCGTGATCTCTGCTCACTACAACCTCTGCCTCCCAGGTTCAAGTGATTCTCCTGCCTCAGCCTCCCTAATAGCTGGGATTATAGGTGCCTGCCACTATGCCTGGCTAATTATTTTGTATTTTTTATAGAGAGGGAGTTTCACCATGTTGGCCAGGCTGGTCTCAAACTCCTGATCTCAGGTGATCCACCCGCCTCAGCCTCCCAAAGTGCTAGGATTACAGTCATGAACCAGCGTGCCTGGCCTGGATCATGCTAGTTTTAAAATAAAAGAAAAATCAATGTATTACTGTTTGTGTTTTTTTTTTTTAAACTTCATTTTGAAATAATTACATGCTTAGAGAAAGCTGCAAAACTAGTACAGAGTCCCATGCATCCTTCACCCATGCAGCCTTTACCCACATTCTTTGGGAATCTTGTATAGCTGTGTGCAATATCAAAACCAGGAAATAGACATAGACACATGTCAATTATTGACTAGACTGCAGACTTTACTGAGTTTTCACCATTTTAAACCTACATTCCTTTGTGTATGTAAGGTTTTATGCAGCTTATTATACTCTGAGTTGAGTTATGAAAATACCACATGTAACCGTCCTGTCACAGAAGAACTCCCTCATGCTACCACCTCTTTGTATTTGTAGACATCCCTCCCTAGCAACTACTAATCTGCTCTCCATCTTTATAGTTTTGTCATTTTGAGAATGTTGTATAAATGTAATGTGTAGCATGTAACCACCTGAGATTGACATTTTTCGCTAAGCACAATGCCCATGAGGTCCATCCATCTCACTTGAACATAGTAGCAGAAAAATAAGCAAATGAAAATGAGAGGAATTGTGAAATTTCATTATGCTTCAATAGTTATTAGCTCCTTGTAAATCTGTGTAGACTAAGGAAAAAGATTGTGGAAAACAGTAAGAAGATGGCATCTCTTTCTTTTTTTTTTTGAGACGGAGTCTTACACTGTCGCCCAGGCTGGAGTGCAGTGGCGTGATCTCAGCTCATTGCAACTTTCGCCTCCTGCGTTCAAGCGATTCTCCTTGCCTCAGCCTCCCAAGTAGCTGAGATTATAGGCGTCTGCCATCATGCCTGGCTAATTTTTTTTTTTTTTTTTTTGTATTTTTAGTAGAGATGGGGTTTCACTATGCTGGCCAGGCTGGTCTCGAACTGGTGATTGGCCTGCCTCAGTCTCCCAAAGTGCTGGGATTACAGGCTTGAGCCACTGCGCCCAGTCTCTCTCTCTCTCTCTCTCTCTCTCTCTCTCTCTCTCTCTTAGTTGTCTTAGTTCCTAAGACCTCAATAGACATTTCTTCTTTGTTTTCTGCCAGTGAATGATGTTGCGTTGAAAAGCCTGGTTAGCCTTATTTAGGTTAGAGTGCAGTGGCACGATCGCAGCTCTCTGCAATGGGAAAGGTGAAAATGGCACCTCAAGAATTACATGTGGGCCGGGTGCAGGGCTCACGCCTGTAATCCCAGCACTTTAGAAGGCTGAGGCAGGCGGATCACGAGGTCAAGAGATTGAGACCATCTTAGCCAACATGGTGAAACCCCGTCTCTGCTAAAAATACAAAAATTAGCAGGGCGTGGTTGCATGCGCCTGTAGTCCCACCTACTTGGGAGGCTGAGGCAAGAGAATCGTTTGAGCTTGGGAGGCAGAGGTTGCAGTGAGACGAGATTGCACCACTGCACTGGCAACAGAGTGAGACTCTGCCTCAATTAAAAAAAAAAAGAATTACATGTGCAGTACTTTAGCTATGAGTGAAGTGGAACATCTTGTGATAATTTATTGCCATATATACTTTTTTTCCTCTGTCAGCTCACCATTCTTGGTCTACTGATCCTTGTGCATTTTTCTGTTGGTTCAGTCAACAGTTTCTTTCTTTCTTTTTTTTTTTTTTTAAGTAATTTGGCAGAATAATTTTAGAATGTTGATGAAATTGATCAAGTTTGGAATAGCTTTCACGTTTGGTTGAGCAGTTGCAGGATGAATCTCATGTAGCCAGTTTTAGTCAGAGTAAGAGCACTAACATTTCAAGTGTACTAATACTGTGTGGGCTTGAATAAAATGAGAGTCTTGGTGATGGGACTCTGTAATCTGATAGTTTTCTAAGCCATCACATATTTACCTTTTGTCTGATGATCCATGTAATCAAGATGTAGATTCAGGCCGGGTCTGGTGGCTCAGGCCTGTAGTCTCAGCACTTGCAGAGGTTGAGGTGGAGGATTGCTTGAGCTTAGGAATTTGAGACCGACCTAGGCAATGTGGTAAGCCCCTGTCTGTACAAAAAATAAAAAAAATTTAGCTGAGCATAGTGGCTCATGCCTGTAGTCCTAGCTACTCAGGAGGCTGGGGTGGGAGGATTGCTTGATCCTGGGAGGTCAAGGCTGTCGTGAATTGTGATCTCCAACCTGGGTGTCAGAGCAAGACCCTGTCTCAGGAAAAAAAAAAAAAAAAAGAAATAAAGAAAGGTGGATATTCCCCTACTTGGCTTCGTGTTTATTTCTCATAATGTAAGAACGCTTTAGAAGTATAGGTTTAATTGTAGGTAAGCAATTCCATTGCCAGACAGTTGTGGGTGCTTCCTTGATGAAATGATTTCCTGGTAGTTGTGCTGGTTCTGCTTGTTAGGTTTATAAACCAGAGTGTGAATTTAGAATGTTTAAGGCTATTATGAAGTAGCTACATAGAAGATTCTGCCAGTCACACTTACGGTCTCTCTAATTTTCCACTGAAATTCTCCTCGTGGCAGAGAGTCAATACTTAATTAAAAGAACACACCTTGTAGATTCTGAATATTAGCCCTTTGGGGAGGGATAACATGGGGAGAAATGCCAGATATAGAATGTACCTAAAGTAAAATAAATAAATTAAAAAAAAAAACACACTTATCTTGGGGTTGTAGATCATAGAGGCTCTCTGTAACCTGACGTTTCTTGGAAATCTTGGGTTGTACCTTAAACATTTATTGTTTAAAAATCAATATATATTCCAACTATTCATCCATCTATCATAACTGTTTGCCCATCTTCACAAGAAAATGAAAGGTCCAGGAACATATGTTATGTTTGAGGAGTAGTGTGTAGTGTGGCCTTCATCCCACTTTACTGTGGGGGTGACTGGTTCTTCCTTCTGGAGCTCTCTGGACAGACAGTCATGCACTGCATAATGCTGCTTCAGTCAGTGAAGGACTGCTTATACGATGGTGATCTCATAAGATTATACTGCTGTATGTTTTGCTTTTTTGTATTTTTTTGAGACCAGGATCTCATTCATTCTGTTGCCCAGGCTGAGTACAATGGCACGGTAATGGCTCACTGCAACCTTGGACCTCCTGGGCTCAAATGATCCACCTGCCTCAGCCTCTGGAGTACCAGGGACTACAGGTGTCTGCCACCCTGCCCAGCTAACTTTTTAAAAATTTTTTTGTGGAGACAAGGTCTCACTATATTGCTCATGCTGGTCTTGAACTCCTAGGCTCAAGGGATCCGCTTGCCTCAGACTCTGCCTCCCAAAGTGCTGGAATTTACAGGTGTGAGCCATTGTGCTAGGCCTAATGCCATATTTTTACTGTACCTTTTCTATGTTTAGATCATTGTGTTACAGCTGCCTACAGTGTTTAGTACAATAACATGCTGCACAGGTTTGTAGCCTAGGAGCAGTAGGCTATGTTATCTAGCTCATGTGTGTTGTAGGCTCTCCCATATAGGTTTCTGTGAGTTTGCTCTATGTTCTCACGTGATAAAATTGCCTAATGATGTAGTTCTCAGAATTTATCCCAGTCATTAAGTGATGCATGACTGACTGTACTTCACTGAGAAGTGCTGAAAAATCATTATTCTGGTTTATTTGTAAATGAGACTTTTTTTTTTTTTTTTTTTGAGACAGAGTCTCACTCTGTCACCCAGACTGGAGTGCAGTGATTCTTGTGCCTTAGCCTCCTGAATAGCTGGGATTACAGGCATACACCACCACGCTCGGCTCACTTGAGGCCAGGAGTTAAAGACCAGCCTGGCTACCATGTTGCCTCCCACAGTGCTGGTATTACAGGCATGAGCCACTGTGCCTGGCCTGTAAATAAGACTTCTTATGAAGAGAAAAAACTTGAAGCCTTTTGAGAAAGCATCCCAGATACTTGGGAGGCTGAGGCCAGGAGTTCAAGACCAGCCTTATCAACGTAGCAAGAACCATCTCTGAAAAGAAAAAAGAAATCTAAGAAAATGATTTGAGAAATAGTAAAGAAACCCCTCTTTTTATTTTTATTTTTATTTTTTTTGAGATGGAGTCTCTGTCGCCCAGACTGTAGTACAATGGTGTGATCTGGGCCCATTGCAAACTCCACCTCCCGGAGAACCTCGCTGTTTACACCTCAATAGTGAACAGATTGAAAGTAAAAGAGAGTTTTGATTTGACGGCTTTTATTGGGATACTTGGCAGACCCTTGATTTTAACATTTGTGTTTTTGACTATTTGTTAGTAATTGTCAAAGCCTTTGATAAATAATTTGTTAATTTTAAAAAGATATAACTTGCATTGCCTTCAGTTCTCTGGAGCAAGTCACTTACCTGGCTTGTGAGTGGGCCCAGCTGAAAGCAGTTCTTAAAACTGGGTGAGTGCTAGGCCTTTGCAAAAACTGCTGATTATTTAGAGAAAGGTGAAAGACACTTGTGAGTCACTGCATCAGAACGTATGTACTTTATAATTTTTTTTTTTTTTTTTTTTTTGAAACGGAGTCTTGCCCTGCTGCCCAGGCTGGAGTGCAGTGGCATGATCTCAACTCACTGTAACCTCTGCATCAGCCTCCCAAGTAGCTGGGATTACAGGTGCATGCCACCACGCCTGGCTAATTTTTATTCTTTTAGTAGATATGGGGTTTTGCTATGTGGGGGCTGGTCTCGAACTCCTGACCTAAGGTGATCCACCCATCTCGGCCTCCCAGAGTGCTGGGATATAGGCGTGAGCCACCACGCCCAGCCTATAATTTTTTTTTTTTTTTTTTTGAAACGGAGTTTTGCTCTTGTTGCCTAGGCTGGAGTGCAATGGTGTGATCTTGGCTCAACTGCAACTTCCGTCTCCTGGGTTCAAGCGATTCTCCTGCCTCAGCTTCCTGAGTAGCTGGGATTACAGGTGTGCGCCACCATGCCCGGCAAATTTTTTTTTTGAATCTTTAGTAGAGATGGGGTTTAACCATGTTGGCCAGGTTGGTCTCGAACTCCTGACCTTGGGATCTGCCCACCTTGGCCTCCTGAAGTGCTGGGATTACAGGCGTGAGCCACTGCACCCGGCCTATAATTCTTTACTGAAATGGAAAGTCAAGAGCTGGAGGAAGTGTTCTTGGTGATTTTGGGGGATCACTTGCAACATAATTGAGAATTATCTGTCTATAGCTATTGATTGTAATGATGGAAAGGAGTGAATAGAAGTTCTGCAAGTTTATAATTTCTGGAAGTTTCTAACCCTAGATCAGCTGTGCATGTCAGCAATTGATTATAGTGTTGGGAGAGAAGTGCAGAAATAGAACCTTGTAAAGGTACAGCCGTACTTTACTTATCTTTAGTTTTTAGCACAAGGTCTCACTCTGTTGCCCTGGCTGGAGTACAGTGGCATGATCATAGTTCACTGTCATGTGGAACTCCTGAGCCCAAGCCATGCTCCTGCTTCAGCCTCCTGAGTAGCTGGTACCATAGGTGCTTGCCACCACGTCTGGCTAATATTTTTTAATTTTTATGGTGTCTGGCTATGTTGCCTAGCTGGTCTTGAGCTTCTGACCTCAGAAGATCTTCTTGCCTTGGCCTCCCAAAGTGCTAGGCCTGAGCCACCACACTGGCCTAAATCTCTCTCTTTCTCTCTCTCTGTTTTTTTTTTTTTTTTTTTTTTTTTTTGAGATGGAGTCTTGCTCTGTTACCCAGGCTGGAGTGCAGTGGTATGATCATAGCTCACTGTAACCTGGGTCTCCTGGGCTCAAGTGATCTTCACCACTGAGCCTCCCTGGTAGCTAAGACTATAGGCCCAGCTAATTTTTAAAAAAAATTTTTTAATTTTTGGTAGAGATGGGGTCTTGCTGTGGTCTTGAATTCCCAGCCCCAAGTCACCCTCCTACCTCATCCTCCCAAAGTGCTAGGATTACAGGTGTGAACACTGTGCATAGTATACGACTTTTTTTTTTTTTTTAAAGACACGTGCCCAGGCTGGAGTGGAGTGGTGTTATCACAACTCACTGCAGCCTTAACTGCTGGGGCTCAAGTGATCCTCCCACCTCACCTCCTTAGCTGAGTAGCTGAATTTACCACCATCGGATTCAACATTTTGATTTGCTTCCTTCTAGTCTTTTTTCCTATTTACTTTTTAAATACGGTTGAGAGTACACTGTAAATGCACTTCTTCTTCTCCCTTTTCCACATACTACAGGTATATGCCACCTCACTCAGCTAATATTTTGTAATTTTGTTAGAGATGGGGTTTCACCATGTTGCTTAGGCTGGTCTTGGGCTCCTGAGCTCAAGTGATCCACACTCCTCTGCTTCCCAGTGTGGAGATTACAGACATGAGCCACCATACTCAGACTTTAAAAAAAAAAAGCCAGGCTGAGTGCGGTGGCTTATGCCTGTAATCCCAGCATTTTGGGAGGCCGAGGTGGGCAGATCATAAGGTCAGGAGTTTGAGACCAGCCTGGCCAACACAGTGAAACCCCTGTCTTTACTAAAAATATAAAAATTAGCCTGGCGCAGTGGCAGACACCTGTAATTCCAGCTACTTGGGAGGCTGAGGCAGGAGAATTGCTTGAACTCAGGGGGCAGAGGTTGCAGTGAGTCACATCACGCCACTGCACTCTAGCCTGGGTGACAGAGTGAGACTTGATTTCTATTGCAGTTTACCCATCTGACAAAGGGCTGGTATCCAGAATTTACAAAGAACTAAAACAGATTTACGAGAAAAAAGCAAATAAGCCCATTCAAAAGTGGGCGAAGGATATGAACAGACACTTTACAAAAGAAGACATACATGAGGCCAACAAACATGAAAAAATGCTCATCATCGCTGGTCATTAGAGAAATGCAAATCAAAACTACATTGAGATACCATCTCACGCCAGTTAGAATGGCGATCATTAAAATATCTGGAGACAATAGATAGATGCTGGAGAGGATGTGGAGAAACAGGAACACTTTTACACTGTTGGTGGGAGTGTAAATCAGTTCAACATTGTGGAAGACAGTGTGGCGATTACTGAAGGACCTAGAAATTGAAATTCCATTTGACCCAGCAATCCCATTACTGGGTATATATCCAAAGGAGTATAAATCATTCTACTATAAGAACACATGCACACGAATGTTCATTGCAGCACAGTTTACAATAGCAAAGACCTGGAACCAACCCAAATGCCCATCGATGATAGACTGGACAGGGAAAATGTGGCATATATACACTATGGAGTATTATGCAGCCATCAAAAACGATGAATTCGTGTCCTTCGTAGGGACATGGATGAACCTGGAAACCACCATTCTTAGCAAACTGACACAAGAACACAAAATCAAACACCGCATGTTCTCACTCATAGGCAGGTGATGAACAATAAGAACACATGGACATAGGGAGGGGAGTACTATACACAGGGGTCTGTTGGGGGGGAAACAGGGGAGGGACAGTGGGAGGTCGGGAGGTGGGGAGAGATAGCATGGGAAGAAATGCCAGATATATAGGTGAAGGGGAGGGAAAGCAGCAAATCACACTGCCACGTGTGTACCTATGCAACAATCTTGCATGTTCTTCACATGTACCCCCAAACCTAAAATACAATAAAAATAAAAATAAAAAGAATAGTCATTTAAAAGACAGACGGATCACATTCACACATTTCGCTGTTTGATCTATCACATAGCATGGATACTAACGGCAAACCCACTGTTTCCAAACAGTTACAGGAACTATTAAGGGCCAATATTAAAACTATATCTACTTTTGCAATGCAGTGGTTTTTCTCTTGAAGACAAGGCATGGTTGATGCTTTTGTTTAAAATTCATTTTCTTTGGGATAGGACTGTCATATCTTATTTTAGATTATTTAAAATCAATAAGAAAAATCAATATCAAACTCAATGCCTCATCTTTTTGAATGAAAAAGTCATGGCTATTTATGGATTATATAGTATATTCTACAAGTACAAATTAGCTTCCTAGCATAGAATATGAAATTTTAAATCAATTGTATATAAAAGAATACTGATAGGTAAATTCATTTTCTGAGTTATCTGTCATTTTGTAATCACAAATAAACCAGTCCTTAACACTTCATATAGATTTTAATTATATTTCTCAACTCAAGTTTGCAAGTTAGATTTAATTTGTCCAGGTAAGGGAGAAAGTTAACACATTTTTTTTAGCATGTTCTATTGTGTCAAGTATGTTCTCTCTTCTTGGATAAATTCATAATAAACAGCATGATCTCATGAAATAATTAAACTCACAGTATGAAAGTATGAACAGACTCTTGATTTCCTACTTTACCAGCCTGAGCAGCCAAAAGATCTTAGTTATTTTAATAATTACATTAATGTGACCCTACATGCCCTGGGATAATTCCATTTACTTGAGAATGTTGATCATATAATTCAGGTATTGTTGCCCCTGAAGTAGAGGTATTGTTAGAATTCAGGAGTATCATCTTGATTCTTGAGGACAGCACAGTGTCATTAGGTGCTGGATGCTTATTTTGGAACAGGCATTGCCAAGCTGGAGACTCATGGCTGACCAATAAGAAATCCAGCTTTATGTATCACTACCAACAGCATGGATGGATCAGAGGAATGTCCTGAAAATATCATTGTCATGGATGCTTGATGTGCAGGGCAGTGCTGGTTCCAAATACCATGGGGAGGAAGATCTGGAGCAAGAACCACCATTACATGCAAAGAGTATTACATGTGGTCCCTGCTCACTGCTCTAGTTGCAAGTCTCCTCATCTTACTATTGCTCTAGCAAGACCTGTTGAATGTAACCCCAGGAGAAAGGAAAGGTAAGCAAATATCTTTGCTCCTCCCCTTCCAAAGTTACATCCAGATATAGTCATTCCAGACTTTTAGATACCTGGATTATTACTTTTACATGAAAAAGAATTATTTGTATATGCCTGTTAAGCACAAAGCATTGGTGAGTCGATTAGAGATTGGACACAGAGAGATTTCTGTCTTCAGGAAGATTGATACCACAATCAGCCCTTCCCCACAACAATCTAGGCTTTCACATTGGGCCTGGTGGCCAGTTTTAGCTCTGTATCAGGATGAGATGCTCCATGAGAAAATCTTAAACTTTCCTGCCTATTCATATTGGTATTTCCTTAGAAGGAAGAGGAAATGGGATCTTAATCTTTCTCTCACAGGAAGACAACTTCCATGCTTTTTTGCAATTTTGCTCAGCTTTTTCCCAGCAAATCTTGAGTTGTTCTGTATACCAGGGAGTAGCTGGAGTGAGGCAATCAGCAACCTTTGTCAACTTCCAAAATTTCTTGCTTTGGGCTGACTAACTACGGCTATAACAACAACAGCAATAACCTTTAAATAAAGTGATCTTATTTTAAATTTTTAAAATGAAATACCAGGGGGATAGAAAATATTTCTTTTGGAAAGGCTGCTCCTGCTTTCTTTCCACCTCAATTTTGTCAAGAACATTCCAGAAGAAAAGAAATTCTTTCTGTATTCATACTCCTCCATTCATACACTTTCATTTTCCTTAAACACAGTAACCATAACTGAAACTGTCAGGGAAAGGTCATGAACTCTATTTAGAAAATTTGCATGAATTTCCAATATAAATGTAAACCTATAAAAAAACTCTTTGGCCCAATTTTGTAATCATATATAGAAAATGGTCTCTTTAAATTTTATCTATTTGAGGATATATATTTAAACACTAGCTTTTATATTTGAAAAAACTTTTTATTGGGACATTTCTGTTTTTCTGGAAATAGTTGTATAAATTAAATCCATTCTAAATTGAATATACTATACTTTCACAATTGTTGGAGCCATTTTGATAGTTCAGTCAGCAAAAACAAAATCAATCCACACAGGCAAAAAACTATGAAAGATTATGCTGACAGATACAACATATAAATTTTTAAGAATTTATGACTTTTCTTCTCTATGTAAACTAAAAATAGCTGTTTCTCAAAATATTTGGAAGGAATAAACAAAACTTGAAATAATCTCATAGTATGAGAAGATACAATAATTTCAATGTTTACTAAAAGAGAACTGAAAAACTAAAAATAAAGAGTTTGTCATTACAGAAATATGGTTCACAACCCTTGCCAAAGAAGCAGCTGACCTCATGAGGGTGGGGCTAGGATTGCACCTCAAGGATCAAGGATACACAATCCCCTCTGGTTCCCAGCAGTTGATTTAGGAGACAGTCATAGTTTCCATTTAAACCACAGAAGTATAAAAGACCCAAAACACACATTATCTTCAGGAAAAATAGGCCCATGCACCCTGCACTCATCCTTCTGAGGATCCCAGTGTCCCTAACTCTCCCGTTTTTCTAAAGCATCAATGGGATGCTTTCAGTTGGTCATAGACATTTTCTGGCATGGTCTATCTTGAAAATGGATCAAGGGGCTATTCTCATAAATTTAGTTCCTGCTGAGGCTCTCTGCTACATTTGTTTTATTTTGTGTATTCAGAGTCACTGATAATTTCATTTCTAAAAATCATTCTGCTCTAAAATGATGCATGTGAAAGTCTCTGATATAGT
This sequence comes from Pithecia hirsuta, assembly GCA_963573645.1. Taxonomy (NCBI): domain Eukaryota; kingdom Metazoa; phylum Chordata; class Mammalia; order Primates; family Pitheciidae; genus Pithecia; species Pithecia hirsuta. The sequence continues at coordinate 4,224 of CAUYLZ010019711.1, read as the reverse complement.
CAATAGAAAGTGGATAAAATATTCTAAGTGTAAGGATGAGATAATCAGCTTTACAATCTACGAGAGTATGTTAACAGCAGCGTGGCAACTGGCTTGCAACCTGGGTTCAGGATGACCAATGCTGATGCTATTTGCAAAAGTATAATGGTTAGAGCCTGAACTAAGATACTGACTGTGAACAGAGAGAATAGGGGAGAAATTCAAGAGAGATTTCTACAGAAGTACCAGAATTTGGTGAGATAAAGCTGTGAGGGGATAGCTCCCAGTATTCTATTTGTTGAACTTGACAGTAAAGACATTAAACAGGGGAGCAATGTGAGGAGAAGAGCAGGGAGAAGATAGTAACAACTGGAGAAATCAAGAAAGAGACAAGAAACGTGCAAGCTAAAGATATAGGACAGGACTGGAAATGCTGGTACTGGAGCTAGCAGGGTATACCCTATTTAACGCCATGGAGGCTGATGTAATCACCCTGGAAGGGTCAACAGAGGCATGCAGCAGTGTCAGAGCTTGGAACCCAGTTGAGCTGCTCCTAGCATGCACATACTTCCTAGCATCTTTGAAGTGAAATGGTGTGCAACAGGTCTATCATGGGCCTACTGGTAACAGGAAACAAAAAGAACATTGCAAAGCCCCCTATCTAAGGTAACATCTTATCCTGGAGGTGGCTTTTAGCTCTGTTGACATCTGTTCCTTAGAGCATTTTCAGAGTATGGTTTCAACACCCCTGCCTTAAAAAAAAGTTTCTGCAGCACAGTGAGGACATTTGAGGGTTTCTCAGCCCCTCAATTCTCTCCACCTAGACAGCATCCTACTCGGCCTTTGACTGGAAGCACCCTTAACTCCCATTTTGTATGAATGCCTCATAAATATAAAGTAAATGTGATCACTAGGTGCTACCATGTTTGTTAGGATATATAAGGATTACTGAAGGGAAACAGGACTGCTACTATAAAATAGAGTCACAGAACTCAATATCAAAGACTCAAATGATTATCTCCACTAGGGAAGTGTTTGACAAGCCATTAGTGAGTTATGAATCGCCTGGAGAATCTGGTTAAAATGCAGCGCTAGTTAGAATTGGTCTAGATTGGGGCATCAGATCCAAAATTTCTGACAAATTCCTAGTGACATTGAATCTTGACTAGCTACAGTGCTGTCTACGAACAAAGCAAATGTGAAATACAGAGAGAGATAGGAAGTTATAAATAATAACCATTACCTCACAATGTGTTGCAGATATGACTCATTAATGTTTTTTATGATTTTGTAATATACCAATTTTTTGTTTTCACTCTTTTATGTCTGATATTTTATTTGAGGTGAGACTGGTACATTAGTCAAGTAAGGATTGTGGCTGAAGTATAAGATGAAAAATTAGAAATTGAAAACCATGAGACATAAACTCTTACATTTTGCAAACTAGAATTACAGTTTCAATTTGACATCAAATTTAATAGAAGTATACAGGGGGCAGCAATCATTATGAATTTAAGTAACAAGAAAGTATAATCTAATTCACATTTATAATAGAATGTGGTACTCTGAAGGCTTGAGGGATAGTTATACATTTAACAATTCTTGGTATAATCATTCAGAGTGGTTATAGTTGGTACTGTATACTAGTCTATGTAAATGGAAAAAAAGATAATAAAAACAGTTCACTCTAGAACTTTTCCAAGGGTCACATTAGTGCTCTAAAGTATTGACTGAAGCATAGATGGATTTGTATATAATATATATGTGGTTTTTTCTGGAATATCATAATAATTTTGGTTAATCATTAGATTATTAATTTCATTATTCTGTTTTACGTTATATCATGCCATATAAGGTAAACAGAATATAATGAATACCCATCTGCCATTACTTAGCTTCAATATTTATAAACATTCTGCTACTTTTTTTTAATCAGGGTTTCACTGTGTCACACAGGCTGGAGTGCAATGTTGCAATCATTGCTCACTGCAGCCTCAAATTCCTGGGTTCAAGAGACCCTCCTGCTTCAGCCTCCAGAGTAGCTGGGAAACCAGGTGTATACCACCATGCCGGGCTACTTTAAACATTTTTTTTTGTAGAGATGGGGTCTTGCTATGTTGCCCAGGCTGGTCTCAAACTCCTGGGTTTAAGCAATCTTTCTGCCTCAGCCTCCTAAAGCATTGGGATTACAGGCATGAGCCGTCATGTGCAGCCACATTCTGGCATTCTTAAATCTATACTTTGATTGATTCTCCACTGGCCACTCAGTAATATCAACCACAACGATAGTATTAATGATAATTATCTTATGGTTAAAAATAATGACAATTACTATTATTATAAGTCTATTTCAGGTATAAAATACATACACTGAATGCACTGAAATCTTAGCTGTCTTTAGACAAATGTATACAGCTATATAAACCCAAATCCATTATAGTATAGAACATTTCTATCTTTCCAGACAATGATTTTGTTCCCCTCAACAATTACACCTCTCCCAAGGCAACTGTTCTGATTCTGTCTTTAGTTTTGCCTGCCTATTCTAGAATTTCAATAAATGGAATTATAAACATAACATCCTAAAATTCATGAGATGCAGCAGAACAAGTGCTAAGGGGGAAATTTATAGGTGTAAATGCATTTATCATAAAATGCAAGAAAAATATCAAATCTACAACCTAAATTTACAATTTAAAGAACTAGAAAAAGAACTAATTAAACACAGTGCTAGAAGGAGAAAGTAGATAATAAAGCTAGATGCAGAGAATAATGAAATCGAGAATAGAAAAACAATAGAGAAGATCAGTGAAATCAAAAGTTGGTTCTTAGAAAAGATCAGCAAAATTGATAAAGCTTTTAGCTAGACAGACTAAGAAAAAGGGAGAAGACTTCAATTGCTAAAATCAGAAATAAAAGTGGGGACATTACTATTGATTCTACAGAAATAAGAAGGATTATAAGAGAATAGTATGAACTACTGTATACCAACAAGTTAGATAACCTAAACGAAATAGACAAATTCCTAGAAATATAAAACCTACAAAGACTAAATCATGAAGAAATAGAAAATGTGTATGGATCTGTAACTAGTAAGAAGATTGAACTACGAATCAAAAATTGCCTGAACAAAAAAGTTCTGGACCTGATGGCTTCAACAGTGAATTATACCAAACATTTAAAGAACTAATAATCCTTCCAAAACTTTTTCAATAAATTTAAGATGAGGCAACATTTTCTAACTACTTTTATGAGGCCAGCATTACTTCATACCAAAGCCTGACAAAGCACTGCAAGAAAGGAATGCTATAGACCAATATTCCTTATGAACAGTGATGCAATAACTTTAAAGAAACATTTTTTTACCAGCTTGACTTATGTTCAAACTACTTTATAGACATTCAGAATTACTGGTGCCTTTTTAGACATGATTGTCATTTTTAAACACTATAATCTATAAATTTCTTTCAAAATAAATGTTATTTTTTTACCAAACATTAGATTATTACAGAGAAAACATAAAATGTAATTATTCATGTATGCTGTCAACTCTAAATGACCTATTCAATACAAAAAGCGAGTGATGTTATCTACAGTGTTTTATGGTGTTCTTTCAGAGAAGAGGCATTTCCTGTGATTTCTTTTGCAGCTTATCTGTATTCTAAAACATAATAACTGTGGATGAAATCATTCTAATTTTAAACAACAATATATTTATATGTGTGCCAGTTTGTTATAATGAAATTCCTATAAAACCTTATTGTTCTCTTTAAAACTGAAGCCTCAAAAATAACCTATTAAAAAACAGATGACTAAATGTATTCTGTCGTGAACTTAAGGTTGTCTTTAAACACAAACAACCATTTGAATGGCTACACATAACAATTTCTGATAAAGTAATTCACTCAAATATATTTGACATTAATTTCACATGTTTAATTACTACTTCTTTAGTCATTCTTTATCTTATTATCCTAAGCTTATTTTACTAATATTAATTAATTTCAGTTTATACACAGTTTACTCAAAATTGATCAAAGACTTAAATATAGGATCTAATACTATAAAACCCTTGGAATTAAATACAGGGAAAAAGCTTTACAATTTTTTTTTTTTTTTTAGAAAGAAAAAGAGAGAAAAGAAGAAAGAAAGAGAGAAAGAAAGAAGAAAAAACAGAATGTAAGAGAGAAAGAAAGAGGAAGAGAAAGAGGGAGAGAGAACGGGATTCTTGTTCTATTGCCCAGA